>BFEA01000003.1:8045286-8067935 GCA_003427395.1 Chara braunii
AAGAGAGAGAGAGAGAGAGAGAGAGAGAGAGAGAGAGAGAGAGAGAGAGAGAGAGAGAGAGAGAGAGAGAGAAACCTGCATTTTGTGTTTGTTATCCCAAAAACGGTCATCGTCGCCAGCACTCGACGGAGCTGCGTTCATAAGTTCGATTCTTCAGATAACTTTCCAGTCTGATAACTTTCCAGTCTGCCTTAGTCATGTGAATCTGGACTTGTTGTGAGGGAAGATGCATGCATGGTGAATGCTGTCGAGTAGGTGTTGCATTATGTATTTGATGCCAAAACAACAATCCATCCTTAAACGATGTAAGTCGATGTATTCTTATTATAATCTGGTTTCATTACTGCAAGGGAGGGAAGGGGAGAAGGGAGAGGGAAGGGGTGATGGAGAAATCATAAGAACGTGTGAATTAAGGATATAGAATCCCAGATCACATAGTTTGCCAAAAACATACCATTTAATGAGCACTAGATTCTTGGGTTTACAGAATGTGTCTGCAGCACAGTGTACTTACTATTTATGCACGCATGGTTAATACCCTTCATTTAAAATTTTCCATTCATGAAAACAAAAACAAAAAAAAAAGGGCCCAGAGAGGAAGGAAACAAAACCTACTTGCTCGAGGAAATGGAGTGAAAGATTAATGTACTTGGCCTCCTTCAAGATCTGCCAACAGCTTTCGATGACCAGACCAAATTCCAATCCAATGGGAACTCTGGGTCAGATCCAAAAAGTAGCTTAACTCTCTTACAAACTTTAAAAAGTTGATGGGGATGCCATGGGTTCCCACCAGCACCTCAGTTGGGATTCTGGAGGGCTTAATTTTGCACAGCTTTGTATAGTCTGAAGACTTTACATCAGAACGAAATTGTATTCAAGAAACAAGGCAACACAAAAGGGTTTGTATTATTGAGACGACTGGCATAACTCGGCGATCAAACAAAGACCTTTAGCACACTATTGCGAAGATCAAGACCTCATCTTGGCATGAGAGAGGCGATGATAGGTGGGTTCATCAAATCAAAACTCTAGGGGGACAGGAAAATTTGACAGTTCGTGTCTGCACATACTGAGAGCCATTTGACAGTCAATCCTCGCCGCCCTAAGTGGGCGGAAGCGTGGAGTGTTTCAATCTATGTAAAACATTTTCCTAGTTGCAGACGGAAATGAATCGGGCTGATGTCCACATAATGGACATGGAGCCAGGACCATAATTAGAAAAAAAAAGAAGTTCACCTTGAAAATAGGCCTGATTCCGCATTAGAATGGATACAGTAGAATTGGGGAACTAGTAGTGAAGGGGAAATAGGGATGGTACGGACTACGAAGGTGATAGAGCTAGGAAATCAGCAGGATGACAGGCGGCTTGAGGAACTACCACAGACGCACCCCCCCCGTGCCTGGCCTCTCTGGTTTTTGACCTGCTGCGTGACTGGGTGCTGCTAGTAAGCTTCCTGGCCTGCAGGCCAACCCCCTATAAAAGGCCAAGGCCTGGGGGATGGGACGCTCTGTAGTAGTCCCCCCCTTGATAGGCGTCTAGTACCACAAGGGCTGGGCCGCTGCCACAGTGAATCGGTGATGTCTCTGGAAAAAATCACAATTTTCAAATAAATAAACTTTAATCAAGGCATTGACCATTGGTTGCGGGTAAGCCATTGAAGTTTATTGAACTTTCTGTTTTGCTTTAATTTATTTCTCTCTTCAATTTCCTGACTTTTTTTTTTTTTTTTTTTAACCACCACTACCTTTCAGAGTGCAAGGCTAAGTCGTGAATACAACCTATACCACATTCTTTGGAAGCCGGGCGCCACCGGACAATAATGGCTGGCGGCGGTTGCCCTGGTGCTTTGGCAAAGCTTGGAGAGCAGTTCTACTCTGCCTCGGCAAAAAGAGGCTCAAAGGTAGTGATGGTTCAATGTAACAAGTAGAGGCCCACAGCCACCCCGATGTGGCACAGGCCCGCAGGTGGGGCATGCTGGGGGCAGTTTAGAGCCTTGGGCAGTGGGCCCTTTTTTAAATAAGAGAGCTCTCTGGGGGTCAAATGAAGTAGCGTAGAAAGAACAGCCAGGCTACCCAAAGTGAAGGCCGGCCTGAGGGAATGACACGGGCTCTGGAAAATGCCGGAAGGGGAAGATCTGGGCCTGTGTACTGAGCCCAGTCTCCATAAGAAGACAAAAGGGAAGCGGGCATTGTAGAGTGGACATTCGGGCAGTAGGCAGCTAGCAGCAGTGTTGGACAGTGCGAGTGGCCAGAGGAGCGCCCGAGGAAGAAGAAGGAAGTTGTGGTGGCTGCTACCTGGAATCAAACATAGCTGGGGAACCAGTTGCAGGGCAGCAGGGTGGCAGAGTGTAGAAGTGGTCAGGAAGGGAAGGAAGACAGTAGGGATTGGCAGGCTTACCTGGTGTTGGTGCAGGAAGCCTGTGTGAGCAGGGTCTTCAAGCAGCACTCGGCGAGTGACATGTGAGAGTGAGAGTGTGGTAGCACGAGTAGGCGCTCATATCCCAGAAGGGCTACTACATTGTTCTTGTACTTATGACGAGAGGCGAGAAGTGGGCCTTTCTCTATCAAGCGACTTCAGTGTTCTGTTTGCTCCTAATCGGTGTGCGACCTGCTTTCAACTCAGCTCAATCACGCTTGCTCTTCTATGAGCTCTTGCAGTTTAGAAAATCGGTTGTTCTCATTGTATAGTTCCCTGTACTAGTCTGTCCAGTGGTACTTCAAGGTTGTGCCTGGATTTTCAAGACTCGCTTTCATTCACGCTCTCATGCATGCAAACAGGTGTGCAGCAAACTGGCGACAAGCGCCCACTCAGAACTCAGAGATATGGTAGCCCAGAACACAGATCAGATACAAGTTCACTTCGATGGCTATGGCGACTCAGCGCCCACCACACAACTCTCTGTTCGCATACACAGGATCACCCTGGATATCCCACACGCGATACTCTGAACACACACACACGCTGAACTCTATCTACAGCTATGGCGGCTATGGCCGCTACTACCCTATCGCTATGGCTACACTCCTTCTCTCTCGCCCACTTCGTCCTCGGGCTCACTGCAGACCACCTCGCACAAGTCGCTTGTGGCAGCGCTTCCGCATGGCTCACGCAGGAATGACTGAATGGCTGGGCGCTGCCTCTTGATTTATACTTCTGCAGCTCGTTGGTCTGGCCCTTTCCCAAGCCCGTAGTGCACACAGTCTCATGCGGTACTTGCTTGACTGGACCAGGACTGACTGGGGACTGGGACTGTTGACTCAGCACGGGTAGACTCCACCACTTGCCCACTTGCCTCATCACTTGCCCACTTGCCTCAGCCTAAACGTGGGCAACTTCGAAAGGCCACTACTGGGACCTTCCGGAAGGCCATAGACTTGGCCTTTCGTTACTGTAGCAGCTACGACCTTGACCCTTTGAGACAGCTAAAGCTATGACTGCTAGACCTGACTGGAACTCCTACTCGACAGGTCTACAGATCGAACCCTTAGTACCTATGGACCCTACGACAGTCTACCAACTGCCAACTGTTACAAATACACAGGTCACGGGTTCAACTCTAGGGGTCGACACAGATACTGTACACAGGTAAGGTGGGGACTAGGGATCGAGCCCCGGGATCTGCATCAGCTACTGCGAATTGGTGAATACTGTTTCAGTGGTAGCGCGAGTAGAGGTAGTAGGAGATAGAGCAAGCCGTTCATATCCCAGAAGGGCTACTACATTGTTCTTGTACTTACGACGAGAGGCGAGAAGTGGGGCTTTCTTTATCAAGAGACTTCACTGTTCTGTTTGCACCTAATCGGTGTACGACCTGCTTTCAACTCAGCTCAATCACACTTGCTCTTCTATGAGCTCTTGCAGTTTTTTTTTTTTTTTTTTTTTTTTTTTTAAACAGGGCCTTATGGACCTGGCTCCTTCGATTCTGGGGAGCGTCAGTCCGGTTCCTATTCCACCGGCAAGTCAAAAGTACATTACATCAATAACCACTCACACACGCTTCCTTCCGTCAGGCCGAAGGACCCCTGAACAGCATTGATTACTCCACTGCGGTGGAGGATTGACTGTCAGCTTGCCCTGTCCCTCTCTTTCCTCTCAGACCTGGGTACCAGATCTGCCAGATAGCGCCCTTGACCCTAGAAAGAGCTCATTCGTTGTCCTTGTCGACCTGTTCCCTCCCCACTCATCTCCCTGCCCCTTTGGATGATCAACGATCTGTCCTTAAACCCTAAAACTTTCGCCTGCGCTCCTGTCTTCCTATCTTCCACCTTGGACCTGGCGGCGCTTCATTTGCTTCCGGACTTCTGTGATGAAATCCTTCTTTGCAACCCTCGTTCCTGCTCTGGTGTAGTCGCTCTCCCCAATTTATCCTCCTTTCCCCCACGTTCCCTCTTTGTCTGTACCCTCTGGGCCTCTTGAGGGTTGTCTACCTTCATTTGCGACCAAAGATGTGAATATGCCTTCCAACGTTATCTGTTGTTGAAAGCCTCTTTCTGGAGTACTGTGCCAAACTCTCCAGCATGATCTGGTCCTGTAGCAATTAAACATCCTTGCCTTTTTCCAGCCAATTCTTATAAAAAGTCTGCCTCTCCTTTTAGTGCTGTTCTTCCCCTTCTGTCCAGGTTTGTTTGATCTTCCACCGTCTGCAAAGGATCTCAGCTTGAATCATTGTTCTGGTTTCTGTATGCGCCTTCCCCCATGGGTTGGGCCGTCGTTCAGTTGTTCTGCTGCATTTCTCCTTCCATCTGCCCCAAAGGGACACTGTCCTTATGAATACAACACTGGTCCCTTCTGTCTTCTGTGTCTGATCCGGGATGTTAGTCAAGAGGAGCAGTTGGGTGGGTTGATCAGGGAAGGGAGACGTGAACAGGGAGACCCGGAGTGATGTATCTCTCGTCTAGTTATTCTGTCGTCCCTTTACACGCCAGTAAACAGTGATCCACCTCTTCTGTCCCTCATTCTGTGCAGACTGTTCATAGCTCTTGGCTATCCGGGTCCGCAGCTTTCCGTCTAGTGTGCAGTCATTGGTTCACCAGTAGGGGTTTGTGTGCAATCAGTCGCTGCATCCTTCTGATCCTTTTTTAATGGGGGATGTGTGCTAGATCATGCTGGGGAAAGTAGGTGCAAACTGCATTGCAACGATGGTTGACAGGAAGTATTGTGGTTTAGTCGAGTCCGAAGTTGTGGAAACGCAGTGGGTGGGTGGAAATTAGGTACAGCCTTTCTTGTTGTTAGTCCCAGTTTGTGAAGAGTAGAGGACCTCCATCTATTTTTGCGATTTTGTTCTCTAAAAGCCATGTTTTTTTAAATTCTCTCAGACTCAATTCTTTTTTGTCTGGTAGTATTATCTTCTGTTGTTCTTTTTGTTCTTTGATCCAACGTGCTCTTACTTCCGTTTGTATTATGCTTTTTATTTCAACCCATTTCTCCTCTAAGGTTGACAATTGTCCTTCTAAAGAGCCTTTGCACCTTGCTTTCCAGATTGCCCAGAGCGTTGCTGTCCTCCATAAGTCTGCCATTAACACTGCACCTTCTTCTAGTTCTTCGCTTTCCAGTCTTCCCGTTAGCAGATACAGTGGATTGCTGGGGGGATTATGGTTCATTAGCTTTTGCCAGAGGTTTTTTGTTTTAATCCACACTTCTTGTGCTTGTTGGCAAGATATTAGGCAGTGGACCAGAGATTCTTCAGCATGGTCATTAAACACTTTGCACAGGGACATTTGTTGTTGGAGATCTTCCTGTTTTCTCCTTTTAGCCAACCATTGGTTGACTGGCACTGCCAATATAGTATGAGCCACTGTAGACTTCTGATCCTTACCGGTTTTATGTTTGTGTACTGGCTCCATGGGATTTTATTTGTCCAACCTGCGTTTTCGCCCAAGTTTCTTTTCCACCTTTCTGAGATTACCAGGAGAGGATCCTTTGTGAGATTGCCCAGTTTGTAGCCTGTTTTAACTTCATAATCATATATTGGGGTGAGCTTTTTGGCTCTCCCCGAAGTGCTAGGTACCATCCACCCCCATTCCGCTGGGTCCACTTCTAGATCTTTGATGTCCAAGTCTGGCCTGTATAGCCGAGTTCCATTTAGATCAAGTTGGTTAGCAGGGTTTTGTTTTCTGTGCTTTTTGAGTGTACATGAACGTACATTTTTGAGGGTATTGAGCTTTTCCGTTGTCCTTGGCTCTATTACCCTGACTGTTGTTACCCAGGATTTGTGTTCTTCCGCTAGTTCATATGCGGCGAAGTCTGCTTTCCCGTCCTCTGCATCTGTTATTTGGAGCAGTTTATAAGCAATGGTTGGGGGGTCTGTTTCAGATTCAGTTTTTGTGGCCCAGTCCCCCACTGTCCACTTTTTTTTGCTTTTCAGGAGGAGAACCCATTTCAATGGGACGCTTTCCAGTAGGCTTGCTAACTGTTCTTTCAGTTTGTGAATCCCTTTGAGTTTAGTTCTGAGGTCTTGCGCTGTCAGCCATCTGTTTTCATCTGAGTTCCATATATGTTCTATTTTCCACACTCCCTTGCTCATCCACTTCTTCCAATGCTTGCCTTTTGTGTTTAAGGACCATGGTTTATGATTTTGGTCCGTTAGCAAGGGATTTTGGATGCAGCTGCTTCTGGTTGGAACACTGTAGGGAGAGAAGGAATATCAATATCTCATCCTTCGCGTTTTATTCTAATTGGATCTGGAAATCCTGAAGAAGGTGAATTAAGACCTCAAGCGAGCACTGGGCCACACTAATAAAACACTGGAGGACCTGCTTCCCACAAAAAATAAGAACACCAAGAATAAGAGAAGAAGTACTAAGGCAGCCGCTTTTAATACAATATTCTCAATAATTTGCAATATATAGATCTAAAAAGGAATATAATAAGAGAATAAAACGTAATAAAATAAAACTATGAATTATAAAAGATTCATATTGCAAATTATTGAGAATATTGTATTAAAAGCGGCTGCCTTAGTACTTCTTCTCTTATTCTTGGTGTTCTTATTTTTTGCAGGAAGCAGGTCCTCCAGTGTTTTATTAGTGTGGCCCAGTGCTCGCTTGTGGGATCTTTGTTCTTTGCTTGTCTCCCCCTCTCTTTTCTTCTTGGGTTCCAAGAGGGGTTGAGGATCCAATGGAAGGGTCTACCTTGAAGGGTACTAGGTTTCGGATCTGGTGAAGGGCCATCTCGTGCCATGGCAACTCTCTATTGAACAGGAGTTTTATTACCCACTTGTGTTGCAGTGCTTGAAATTGTATCGCGGGGTTTAAAAGTCCCAATCCCCTTGAAGTTTGGGTCTGGTGATGTATTTCCAGGCCACTTTAGAGATGTAATGTTCGTTTTCGGCCTTCCCGGTCCAAAGATAGGACCCTAGTTTCTTTTTGAGACTTGCAAAAAAGCTTGCTGGTGAGTTCCAGAGGAAAGCCACATACCATCATGTGGATAGAATTGAAGTATTGAGAACTAAAGCTCTTCCCATAAGTGATACGTTGGCTGCTTGCCACCCTGCAAGTCTGTTCGCCATTTTGAGTAGGAGGCTGGTTCCTGAGGAGTTGCTGGTTCCTTCGAACGATATTTGGATCCCTAGGAAGCGCATCGGTTGCTGTGGGTCTAGCCATTGTAGTCCTTGTGTGTCTTGGGTTTGTTGGGGGGTTGGGAGGGAGCTAACCACCAGCCTATTGTCTTGTTCCAGTTGATTTTCATTTCTGATGCTAAGTGGAAGGCTTGCATTGCTCTTGTGAGAGCTTGGAACGAAGAGTCGGACGCTCTAATGAGGACAGTCAGGTCGTTTGTGAATAATATAGTTGTGGGAATAGCGAGTGATCTTCCGTCTTTCTGGAGTATTAGTCTTTCTATTGATGGGTCCTTGCGGAGATAGGCTGCTATTGCTTCCATCACGAAGAGGAAAATTGGTGTTGCGAGTGGATCACCCTGTCTTACGGATCTGGTCATTTCATATTTCTCTGAGAGGTGTCCGTTAACCTGTACCATTCCGCTGGCCTCTCCATATATAACTCTTACCCATCGTTTGAAATTTGGTCCTACTCCCATCTTTTCCATACTCTGTTGAAGGAAATCCCAATTTACTTGATCATAGGCCTTTTCGAAGTCAAAGAATAATATAGTTGCATGTACTCTTTTGTCTTTTACGATCTTGGTGGCTTCGTTTAGTGTTACTACATTATCTGAAATATATCTTCCTGGTATGAAACCTGTTTGGTATATGTGGAAGCATTTGTGTATAACATTCTTGATTCTATTGGCTAGGGTTTTAGCTAGTATTTTGTATATTACTAGTAAAAGGGTTATGGGTCTATAATTTCTTATGTCTTCGCGATCTCCTTTTTGTATAGTCTATGCCCGTGCTCAGGTCCAGTCCTATAGATCCTTTAGTAAAGGCCTCTTTGAAAAAGGAGGTAACAGATTCCCCTACCAGGTGCCAATTTGCTTGCCAGAACTCTTTCGGGAGTCCATCGTTACCTGGGGTTTTATTGGGTTGCATACTCCTGAGTGCTTCAAAAAGTTATTCGTTTCCTTTTCTAAGAGGTTTGTTGCTTCCTGGTTGAGACTTTTATCTAGATATTTTAGGAATTTCTCTCTTGCTTTTCGCACGTTGCTTGGGTTTTCAAGGAAGGTTTTAGATGCATATAGGTTCTGATAGAAGCCTGCAACTACCTTCAATATTGTTTCCTGTGACATCTGCGTGTTTCCTAGGGTATCCCTTAAGGCTTGTATCCTACTATTCCTGTGGACTGATTTCATCTTTTGGAAGAAGAATTTCGTCATGCTCTCATTGTTTTCCCAGTCCTTTACTCTGGCCCTGATGGCTAGTCACTGTCTTCTCCACTCAACCCATTGCCTAAGCTTTGTTCGTGCTTCCTCAAGAAGATGTTCGTACAAGCTTGCCCCCGGTGTCGAGCGCATCGGTCCGACACCGCACAAGGCAGCGCTAGACACTCTCGGCCGTGTCACGCAGGAGTTAGACCATCCTCGTCGCGAACACACAAATGGAGCTTCCTTAGGCCGCTCCGACCGAGTGCGCCAGCCATACCTCTCGCGAGCCCCTACGACAGGATAGGGCCTACGCGAGGCACAACTTACCTCCACCTTACGGGAGCTGTCACCTCCCTTCGGTGGGCGTATCCCCGCTGAGCTACCAGTCCACAATACGAAAGCTGATCCATTGCAATCGCAGAGGTGGACCAGCCGAGGACGTTTCTCGTTCGTTGTAGCAAAGGGGGCATGCACGGTAATACGCCTATCGGGCCCGCACACGAACCGACATCTTGGGGGGCAGAAGTCCCAAGCGCGGCTCGTCGTTGGTCGACTAGGACGTATCCCACACACCACGCGGACACCACTTTACGAACACAAAAATAAAACACGCACACACGCACATACAACACGACACAACACACAACGCGACAACGCTCCTAGCCCCTTGGTAGCCAACCCATAACTTTCCGATGCGGAAAATCAGATAGGCGCCGCGCGTGAGACTTAGTATAAAACTGCGCAGACGCAGGGGCTACTCATATCGACTCGCCATGCAAGCGTACGCAAGCGGTCGCAGTGATGGCGTACTATGTAGTACCCATACTCACGCGGTCCTCGTTAATCTCGAGGGTCGCATTCGACACTCAAGTGTCGGCTGACACGCGCCTTGAGGGTTAATCTCTCGACGTTGGACAACCGCCATGTGCGGTTGAAGACCACACACCCTCTTCTGCACTCTGTGCACAGTGGATGGTACACAGGTTCATACCTATGGCGGCAGTCGCTTCTTTCTGCCCTGGAGATGGGTCTCACTCCGGGCCTGGGCGAAAGTCAAGGGGTTTGACTTTGACGGCTGCCACGGACTACAACGTCCAACCACACGAACTCTAAAAAGCAAGGGTAGAAAGGGAACCTCCATTCCTTCTCGGGACATAATCCAGTTAACCCTTATTCACACTCATAGTGGGCCTCTCAAATACTCAGGGCGCTTATAAATACGTAAGGGTTGATTATATAGGACGATCACTTCTCACAGTTACAGTGAGGCTCCTCTCAGCCATATATGTATGAAACCGCAGGCAATCACACCCACAGTCCGAATCACAACCGCACCTGCAATCACATCAAAGATTCAACCAGAAGTCCACGCACTACACGGGGTCAACTTCAACCATTCCTCGCACTCATACCCCTTGCCTTAGCCATACAAGCCTCACTCGTGCAACTCCTAAATAAACACTTAGTACTTTTGTTGGATGACCATTCAATAAAGTCCGGGTAAAAACACAACAAAACAATTCAAATCTCAAGGCTAAAGCCTTTAGGTTGAGTGACAGGAGTGGATTGGAGTTGAATCGTACACCGACGAATCGGCAACCGACCTGTTATCAATGATAACAGAAGACGATCCTCGTAGGATCAAGCTGAATCTAGCCCAAATCCTGAATCGAATGTCCAAGAAATGCCTGTACCATAAGACAGGTCAATGCCCAAGCTAGATCATCAGCATATGGGGGATAAACCTCCATATCACACTCTCACTTAAAGTTATATGCCAACCAAGTCTGAGTCTACCTCTAAGCCAGTGCCCAAAGCAAACGTAGACTAACGGCAGGATCTCCCCTATTCAGGGTGGATCGCCAGAATTGCCACTTGTCAAAATATAATCTATCTCCTCTAAACTAAGAAAATTTCGGCAGCGCTTCCCGTAGGAAAAGTGTCTTCCCAGAATTTATATAAGTCCAAATATAAAAGTCGAAATAATTTTTAACTCCGGTAACTCAAATCCTGCCTAACTCCCTGAATTAGTAGAAATTTGGGAAGCACTCCCTTTAGAAAGGGAGACTTCCCAAATTCATACTAAGTCAGATATGAACTTAAAAGACAACTTGAGTTCAACTCAGACAAGATTTAACTAACTCTTTAGTTTTGCAGAAATTTCGGTAGCACTCCCTCTAAAAAAGTGTTATTCCAAAATTTATACAAAGCAAAGTCCAGAATTTGAAAGCAACTTTGACTTCTCAAAGTCCAATTTTGTCTAACTCCCTCAATTAGCAAAAATTTGGCAAGCACTCCCTTTAGAAAACGAGACTTTCCAGATTTTTACTAGGTCAGATATAAGGAAAAAACAAGTTAAACTTGGACAAGTCAAAAATTGACCAACTCCTAAGATTTGTAGAAATTTCGACAGCGCTTCCCGTAGAGAAAGTAGCTTGCCAAGATTTATACAAAGCCAAGTACAGAAAATGATCCCAGAAAATGCAAGAATTGACCTAAGTAAAAAAACGTTATCCCAAAAAATGCAGGAATTGAAACTAACTCCTATCGCTCTAGCACATGGCGAGCAACTAAAGCAATTACCTGTCAAACTGAAACTCAGACCAAGTAGTAACCTCACTCAGTCACATGCAGGCCAAACCACAAAGGTAAGTACTCTCACCATCCCCAATTTGAAATCAACCCGAACAAACAATAGTTCATGGTCTCTCAATGATTTAACCCCTTATACCCTGCTTACATAAGGCATAGGTCAGGCCACCTGAACTTACAGAGCGCGCCCAACTTAGCCTGGCCTAAAATCAGAATACCTAAACTTGTAGAGCGTTCTGACTCAGCCAAGCATACACAAACAGAGGGCACAACTACTTTTGTCTTCCTTTGGGCATACGACTAAGCCATTCATCTTAGAAACGATGCTTAGTCGCCCTGAACTGTTTAATATCCAAGTTTTATATACTTCTCTGAACTTAGTCTTCAAGGTGGGCGTAGGACTGAGCCATTCATCTCAGAAACAATGCTCAGCCAGCCCAAGTTACCTTCAATTATATTCTTAATTGTACTCTCTTCAAATTACGATAAGCTATAGTCAGACTGTCCAATCTTATGGAACCCGCGCCTGACTAGCCTGTTCGTAGATAAAATAGTAATACAATATAGCCAATTTATAACCTTGGGTTCCCACATGTGCGAGGCATTGGGTTAGACTACCTAAACTTATAGAGCGGTCTGATCCTCTGCCAGCTTCGTTTCTCTCTGATCCAGTCTGTGTCAGGCCGTGGGACAGGCTACCTAAACTTATAGAGCGGTCTGCCCCCTGCCAGAGTCATTCCCTCAGAACAAAACAGGAGAGTGGTTGAACCAGCTAGACTTATAGAGGGTTTCAGACCTCCTCATTCAGAACCAAAGAAACTGAGAGAACCGCAAGTAAAGCGAGGCAACCCAAGGTACCTAAACTTATAGAGCGCCTTGGGTCCCTGAAAGTCACTCACACTCAAACCCTCACAAGTCAGAGCAGTCAGGACACCTAAACTTATAGAGCATCTCGACCCTCCACACAACTCACAGCACCGGGTCTCCCCAAACTTATGGGGACATCCCAACCTCCAGAGCTTCAGGCTACCTAAACTTATAGAGCGGCCTGATGCTCCATGCAAACCAAAATAAACAAAGCGCTGGGCTTCCCCAAACCTATGGGGACCTCCCAGCCTTAACGACCCAATCAAACCGCACACAATACTGCCTTCTTCCCAACCTTCCCCCAGATGCAACCCCCTTTTTGTTCCCAATCTGCTTTCAGGCAACCAACAACTCTGAAACTGACATTGCACACACATTCCTTTACTTAATCTGAGTTAAAGTCCTGAAAGTCAAACCAAGATCAGAGTACAGGATTCACGCAATACACTCAGTCAAACCATAGAAGGGCGTACAGATAGGGGGGTATAGTTGGGTTTATAAGGGGAGTCAGGGAATTACCGCTCAGTTCCCTGCCTCCAGGACTCCTCCTGAGTCCCGGCAGAGCTCCCGCAATCGGTGGGGCAACCTCCCACAGAGGCCTTGGCGCGGTCCTACGGGTTGCAACGCTTGCCGCCTTCCCTTCAGAACAATCAGACTAGACTTGGAAGAAGAAGGGCAGATGGAGAATTTTAAAGTCTCTCAGATCCAGGAGAGGTGCGCTCAGACTCGCACGAGAGGGCCTTCAATCCTTCGACGCCTGAGGGCCCCGCAATGGCGGCCAAACAAAACGCAGCAGCTTGGTCTGACCGAAAGTCAGCTGTTGAAATCTACCCTCCGACGGCCTCCCCCAAACTGCAACTATGGCCCCTATCCGTCCCGTCTGATTGCCTCCCCGAGCTCCAATACTTCTCTTAAGTCCTGTCGCGGCCGCACGGTAGTCCGTAGTGGTCCTTGGACACCGCATGACACTCAGTGGTGGTCAATAGTGACAACAGTGGGTCATACCCAGTCCGCAGTGCTAGCTCACGCGCAGTCCGTGAATGCTGCAGTAGACCCTTGGCACAGAACTATGCCGCGACAGCCCGGCGGCATACAACAACTTAGGACAGCAGGTCCCTGCCAGCCGTAGCTTACATTCCTCAGAATACAGTCCGCAGCGGAAATCCGTGCTCAGTCTATAACAAGCACAGTAGAGTGTGCCCAGCCTGCTGCAACAGTTCGTGCCCGATCTACAAGAGCTCGTAGTCAACAGCCACAGTAGATGCTTGGATCAGTGCTGGCTTGATGGTACCACAAACAGTAACATAGCCGGTGGGGTAACACTTCGACGAGCGCTTCCGCGAGAGGGTACGGGCGGCCAGCAGGTAAGTTTCTTCCTCTCCCCTGCCTACCTCTGCTCCGCTGGTTCCGCTCGCTATTCCATCCTTCAGTTTGCGAATGCACCTGGCCACTTTTCAGGCCAGGGTAGTTCATCTCTTTAGTGGCCGCAGACCACGAACAGAAAGAGACCCGAGGTAGGGAACATGATCGGGGCAAACGGCGATCATCATGATGAAGACCCTAGCCCCGAATAGGAGCAAGTGGAAGGGGAATACAACTCCGAACTGCCTGCACTTTATAAAATAGGAATGTATCTTCCGCCAGAACGCGGATAGATACATCCCTACTTCAAAGCCCCCCTTCTTCTGTGTGCAGCCCCTCCACCCCGAACTGTCGAGTCCACCACCTTAGCCCCAGCTCCACCTTCAGCTACCCACTCGTCCGCCCCCGAACTCCAAGCCAAAAGTTGAGAATCGCGACCTCTCGTTGTTAGGAAAAATCAGAGTGAATCTTCCACTAAAACGTGGAAAGGTTCATTCTGGTAGGTTCATTCTGCTTCGGCTTCTCTTCCCCAACGCGCAGCCCAGTCCCCGACTAACTCCTAATTTACTAACCCTCTCCTCAAACTGACACCGTCAATCACCTCGCCCGGGTCGAAAACCCCGGGCTCAACTCTCGGCTTGCCCGGGTCCCCTCAGGGACGGGCAGGATCGAACTTCCCCCCCCTCGCCACCATCTCCGTCATCCGCCATGGCCGCGCACCCCCTTTTCTGTCAGCCGCTCTCCCTAGCCGCTCCCCCGCCATTCTGATCCCACAACCACGTTCGCCCCGGCCTAAACCCTCGAATTCGGCACTCGGTTCACTTGATTCCGCTCCCAGTCGAGCGAATCACGCCACCTCTATCCCTCACTCCTCCCGGCCATAGCCCCACGCACCCTTTTCCTTCTTTCCCCTTCCATACACCAACTCCCTTCCCATTCTGTCCGCATATCCGGGGTCGCCCGCCCCGAAAACCCCTACCGAGCACCTTTCCCCGCCTAAAACGAGTGCGGAATGGGTGAGTTACAGCTCAACCCCCCGCCATAGTTACTCCTTCACTTTTGCATGCACCCGGCGCCGGATCCCGTCCGGGTGCATCCTCCCTCTGCCAGCCCGTCGCTCCCGGTCGGCTCCTCCCCGTCACTCCGCACATCTCCCCAACGCTCCTGCTACCTCGGCTACCGGCCCGGTGTTCGTTGCTCGCCACTCAAATGCTGCGCTGCCCGTCCTTCTGCGCATGCATCTGGTGCGGGTCCCGTCCTGGTCCATCCGCCACCTGCTGCCCTGGCCTTCGGCTCGCCCACCTGCTCAGTTCGCCCGCTGCACAGCACCTCCCCGCTGTGCCGTCGCCCATTGCTTGCTTGTCTTTCCCTCTGCGCCCGTGACGCGCTGTGCCTGCTGTCTGTCGTGCAGCCTCCGTGCCTTCCCACCCCTATCTCCGAATGCACTTACCGCGGCAGTCTGTCCAGATGAACCCTCCCCCATCGCTGCCTCCCATCTTCAGCCGAAGTTGACACCCACATCGGCTCCTCCGACCCGCGCGGCTCGACGGACGGCCAAAGTGTCGAGTAAACTCTCTAGCCGTTGGACCTCCCCTCCCGCTTTATACGTACCGTTCTTGCGCAGGGGCCGTGCTAATCTTCTCCGTAGTGCTCCAATTTTTAACGGATGTCCCGAAGGACCCGACCAGGGCGACGCTCCGCGGATTTTCCAAAGGCCACGCGCCTCAGCCCCTCCCTTACACTCGCGCGTGTGTGAGTATTGCTAGTAAGAGAAGTGAGGTCGAAGGCCAGGGGGAAGAGGTTATGAAGAAGGAAGGATGTAACGGGAAGACGAAGATGAAGAAAGAACGGGCATGGCAGACTGTGAGACTCACATCCCGCCCGTTTCTTAACGAAACTGGGCAAGGGAGGAGTCGAAATACGGGTTTTTCTTGTGGGCAAATCTGATGCTGCAGTCAGTTTGCTCGATGGTATAGTGTATGGGGAGATAGAGAAGAAAAGAGGTGCGCGGGGAGATGGAGGAGAGTGAGGGTGGCAAAAGAAAGAAAAAAAAAGGAGGTAACTCGTGCAAATCTTTTCTGTATCGTTTCAATTTTTAACAGATGGCCCGAAGGACTTGACCTGGGCCCTGCCTCCGTGGCACTTCCCAGTTTACGTAGGCCCGGGCAGCCCAGAGCACTGAGTTTTATAGAACAATCCCCACCATCTGGGCTCGAACATGAGCCTGTACTTCAGCAGTTCCTGGGTGTACCCACCGGGCTAAGCCCCTGGGCCCCCACTCCTATCCGCTGCACCGCCCGTTGCGCCGCCTGTTGCACCGCTTACTGCCCTGTGTCCCAAAGCAACCAGGACTCGGCTAAAGTAGCTCCGGCGCAGTCACAAAAATGGTTTGTACTTGCGCTCCAGGCGACCCCGCAAATACAACACACCCCCACGCACTTCTTCCGCAGTCCAGCGTCCCAAAACGGGACGCGATAACAAAGGGGCCCGGAACCACAAACGAAAGGGAAATAAAATAAAATAAGACTAGACATCGGGGAGCCGCGGGTTGCTAACACCTTGCCAGCCCCGCGGATTGGGCCCGCCGCCGCACCCATAAGCAAAACCAAGGGGGATAGCCCCACAGGGCCATCAACCCCTCAAGCTTCCACTCCCCGCTGCCCTGCTGCCGTCGCACCGACGCCCGCTGGCCTCGAGCCCCAAACCTCCATAGTAACAGTCCGCTGTCGTAACCTATAGGGTTATGCCTAAGCCTGAGACCAGAGCCCGCAGAACACCATACAAGGCAGTGCGGCGCGACGCTTTGGGCCAACAAACCGGCTGCGCGGCTCCCAATGCCCGTGCCGGCTTGTTTATACCGCACCATAATTGCCCCATGCGCCACCCTACGACGCTCCGCTCACCACACGAAGTCGCATCGTCGTTGTCGACGCCATCCTCAAGGTCGTCCTCCGCACGCGCACGTCTCTCGGTCAAACGTATCAGCCGACCGAAAAATATCCCCTTAATCCTGCTTAATCAAAAACAAACAAACATTAATAATATCACTACACAAAGAGACCGACGTCTGCGCCGGCTTTATAATCAACAACAAAAGGAATCACGCGCGCCTTAAACCTGCGCGCCCACGCACCCTTCACTCTAGTCGACCATCCTGTCAACGTAATCACAGACACAGCCGCGCCTAGCGAGGTATACTTAAGACTTTAAACCAAAACTATTTTCTGTCACTTGCAAAAAACAGGGCGGATACCCTTGTAAGGGTATTCGCGCCGACACCGGGTTAGTGATGAGGTTGAATTTGGCTATTTCAACCATAGCTTTAAGGCTTTGTTGCCTTGCCTTCCTTCTGTTTGCTTCCCCTCTTGAGAAAATACTTGCCCAATGGCTTACCTCTCGGATGGAAGGAGGGAGGTCTCTCACTAACTCCCCGTCTTCTTGTTTATCCTTAATTTCTTCCCATTTGGTTCTGAGTTCCTATTTAAATGATTCCAATTTAAGGAGTGAGGTGTTCAACTTAAAAAAACTTTTCCCGGGAGAGTTGTCGACTGTTAGAGCCAAGTTCATAGTGATGGAGTTGTGGTCAAAGCCGTCATAGTGGGGAATTCTACCTATTGTGGTGTCTAGGATCGCTCCCTCTAAGGATTCTGATATGAGAAAGAAGTCTACCCTGGAGAAAGAGGTTTTGCCCTGAGTTGTTTTCCTGATGCAGGTATAGTCTTTTTTTTGCGGGTTAAGAAGTCTATAGGGGTCTATTAGGTTATATTTCGTTGTTAACTGAGCTAGGGCTGCCTCCGCTGGGCCTTGCGAGATTTCATCCGCCCATGAGATTCTGTCCAACTAAAAGTTATGGGTTGTGTTCCAGTCGCCTACCAGAATTGTGTGCGTTTCTGGTTGAATTAGCCTCTCCAACTCTTCAAAGAATATTGTTCTCTCCGTTGACGCATTAGGGGCATATAGGTTTATTATTGTAATGTCTTCGCCTTTAAGCGTTAGCTCTACTTTTGTCCATCTACCACCTAATGGATTCGTCGCAGATGATTTGATTTGTAGTTGTTGCGACGCTATCGCTTGGTTGTGTATTAAGGTTAGAGCACCTGTTGAAGATGGTTGTGGGCTATGGGCTATTGCTACTGCTGCACAGTTTTTTAATCTTCTGATGACTTCATTCTCTATTGTTCTACGTGCATCTGTGCTAGTTAGATGCGTTTCCTGTATGCAAACTATGTCCGGGGGGTTGGGACCATTCCAGCCTGTTGTGTTCATTAGACAGTGTCACTTTTCTTGGTTTGTTAGAATAGTTGCTAATCCCCTCACATTCCAGGATTGGATCACTAGGTCCCCTCTTTGTGGTTTCATAGTTTACCTGGTCTAGTCTTCCCTTGAATTTATGGGACTCTGTTTAGGTCTCAAAGCTGCTCAGCGCCTCCTCCTCCAATGGAGTGAGGAGGGAAGGTAGCTCGCTCTCCTCCTGTTCGAGGACACATGATTCCACCAGAGTTGCTAGCGCAGCTGCGTTTTGAGTCATGGTTGTTTCATTCCCCAGTGTTGTGACTGGTAAAGCCGCCATTTACCACCAGGGTTTACATTGCAAGTCTTCAGAGAGTTCTGCCTTTTGGTCCAAGCCGACCACCAGTGGTCTAGCGTCATACTATGCCTGGTTCTTTCCCTTCTTTGCCCCTGAGGATTCTGTTTGTCTTGGCACCTCTGCCTCTTGCGTTTTGCCAGCTAAACCCATAAGGTTTGGTTCCCTCCCCTTGCTGATCTTTCCTAGCACATCCTCCTTCTTTTGTCCCAACTGCCATCTGGGTATTGACAGGTCCTCCTGTACTGCCACGTTCCATTCCTCTTTTACCGGATCTCTCTCGATGGGGATTACTGCTCGAGATGGCAATAGCATACTTGCTTCCTTTTTGGCCCTTTCCCAGAAAGCTTCGTGTGCTTTGTGTTGCAAATCCTGGACAGTCACTATGCGAAGTTGCATTTCTCTGTTCAAATCCGTGAGACGTGCATTCTGTGCATGCAAGGCCTCGACTTGGATGCCCAGTTGCGTGGTGGAAGTCAGCGTCTTGCCTGATTCTTCTTGCCCCTTTTGTTTCCCTTGTTCAATTAGGAGCTGAGTTGGTTTGTATCCCGGAAGTCTTTTTCCCTTATTCTGTGTTGCCTCCTTCAGTGTGTTTGGGCCGTTCTCCTCAACTTCCATTTCCTGTTCTTCTTTCGTTGCGCAGTATTTTTCTTCAAAGAAAGTTGCCAGCTCCTCTTCTCTTTCTAGAGGTGCGAAGGTATTCTCAGACGGTGGGATTAGTTGTGATGGGTTGGAGATCTCTGCTTTCTGCTTGTTTTTCTGCTCTTCCTTGTGTAATATAAGCTGCAGTTCATACTTGTCTTGCCTTCTTTTCTCGAAGAAGCGAATGTATTCAAGGAGTTCATTTTATTGTTATCCTGACCATGGATAGCCCTCAGACTCTGGGTGTTCCTGCTCCTCCTTTGTGTCCTCTCTCTCCTTTTGGTCTTCAACGTGTTTCCTTTTCTCCCCCACCACTGGGTTTTTCTCTCCGCCCCCCTCCTTCATAGTTGTGTCACCTACTTCCCCCCCTGTGCTCTTATCTGTCCCTTCTGCCTCTGCTCCCTGTTCGCTGGCAGCTTTTCCTCTTCCCTTTTGTGTCGTTCTGCAGTAGGTTTTTTGTTTGGGTTGTTTCTCCCATGCCTTTTCCTCTTGCCTGCTTCCACCCATTGTCTTTCTGTAGTTTCCTACACTGTTTGCAGGTCTGCACACAGGTCCCTTTCCCAAATCTCTTGCTTTAGCATGTCCACATTTATCACTGGATCTTTGGTGAAGCATTTGGGCGGCTTTCTTTTTGTTTTGAGCGTTTGCCACCTTCTGTCATACGGGGGGTATACATCCGGCCTGGGCGTTGCCTCCCGATCGATGGTCCAGACCCATTCCGGTGTGTCCAGGTTGTCATTGAATACCCAGCCCGCGTACTGTGGATCAGGGATGTACCAATATCCATTTTTGTTCTCTACCTCCTGCAGATTTGCGGTTCTGAGAGGTTTGGGCTTCGTGCTCTCTCTTGTTTTCGGGCAGCTGGCATCCGTGCCCAGGTGACCTCTTTGTTTGCACTTGAAGCATACCGGGTTGGTTTTGGTGGACACTGTGATTCTGATGACTTTGTTTTCCTGAGAGAAAAACCATTCGTCAGGAGTGAAAGGTGGAGGACTGTCTCCCGTGTCCAGTACTACTGTCATCTAATTGTGTTGTGGGGTGAGAAAGTCCAGTGTTGAAACAATCCACTGTGTTTCCCTGAAGTGACCGTATTCCATTATGACTCTTTCTTTAATGCTGTTATTGTCAAATTGAATCCAGAAATGTTTTTTGATCAATTCATGTTTGTACCTGAAGGGCGTTTGCTGATAATTTGCCGTCTTTTTCCACGGGTGAACTGTAACCAATGACGAATTACAAGTGAAGCACTTGTTTTTCAAAAATGTGGCAAGCGTTTCCTTCATACACAGAACCATGATGACGTTTCTTGTTCTTGGGTGAAAAGACGCTTTTGGTTCCTGCCTTTGGATTGGTTTTAGGGACTTCAGCTTTTCCAAGATCCATTTTAATTTTGCCTGTTTGTCCAATTCTTGGCTTTTTTTGGAAAAGGTGAATAAGACCGCATGTTTGTTGTGGAGTTCCTCTTGCTTGGATGACAGCTCCTTGGGGCATTTGTAGATTACCACTTCTTCCTTGTTGTTACCTCCGCGATGAATGAGCTTTGTGGTCTTGACAAGGGGAGTTATGGTCTGTTCTGCGAGCCAGTTTTGCGTTTCCATGCCCATGCCTTCCATTGTTGTGTTTGACTGTGATTTGAAAGTTTTACTGCTTGTTAAAGGTGTTATTTTAAAGATAATGAGTGTGACCGTGACAGTTTTTCTTGATGAGGGTGCTGGAGAGGAGTGGGGGGGCGGGTGGGATGATTAGGATGAGATTGGATCAAGTTGCGAAATGTGAAGGGGGGGAGAGAGGGGGGGACGAAGAGGGGAGAGTACGATGTAAGGGGCTGGGGGAAAATCGATCGTGAGCAGTGCGGACTCGGGAACTGTGTTGGGTGTGGTACTAAAGAGGAAATGAGAGGGGATGGGGGGGCTCTGGGGTGTGAGTTGGTTCGTGTGTGATACAGGTCTGGGTCAGGGTTGGGGATGGGGCAGGGACGGGGTTGGGAGGGGATCCGGATCGGGATTGGGTTGGTTCGAAGTGGGGGTGGGTTGGATTCGAAATCTGATTGTGGGGCGATTGGGGTGGGATCAGGTGAGGATTCGAGTAAGGTACGGATTCCGGATTATGGTCGGGATGGGCTCAGGGTGGGGGCTTTAGTTGAAATGGGAAGAAAAAATAGTGGAACTGGGGAGGGAACAGGCTGAGATGATGGCGAAAACGGTGGGGTAGACCAGTCAGAATTGGGATGGAAAGAGGTTGGTCCAGATCGGGGGGGGTTGGGATCGGCGCCTGGTGATGGGTCCGATCAGAGTAGGTTCAGTTGTGGGGGACGTTTTGGGATAGGGCTAATGTTTGGGGAGAGGGAGATTTGGATGCGGTGGTCTAAACAGAGTTAGAATGGGACCGAGAGGGGGGAGCTGCAGTGGAACTGGGTCGGAATTGGGATGAATCCGGGTTGCCTAGTTGGTCGAGGTTGGGGTTGGGTTAGGGTGGGAGCGGATCAAGATTGATTTGGAGCGAGATTGATTTGAAACGGGGTGGGAACGCGACGTAGCCAAGAGCGGTGTGGGGGAAATTTTGGGAAGGGGTAGCGGATTGGGATGGAATAAAGATTGTGGTTGGGGGAGAGATCGGGGTGAGGGTCAGATCTGGATTTAGGTGGTGTGAGAGGGGTAGCGTCTGGGGTGGGATCGCGTCCGGATTTGAGTGAGAGTTGTCGGGGTGTTGTCCGGGTTGGGATAGGATCGGGGTTGGGATAGTTCTCGGATAGAGAATACGTCGGGGTTGGGATGAATCAGGACGGGGATGGAGCGGGAGGAGCCGAAATAGAGCAGGACTGGGATGAAGGGAAGAAACAGGGCGGGAGCAGTCGGGAAGGAGCGAAAGGAGTCGGTCTGGAATAGGATGGGCCGGGATGGAGGGGGGGGCGTTGAGCTGGAGCTGGGATGGAGCGGGAGGAACCGGGGTGATGGCTCCAAACTGGGATGAATCGAAGCGGGGATGTAGCGGGAGGAAGTCGGGATGACATCAAAACAAAGGAGGACGAGTGACGGGGGGAATGGTGAAGGAAGAAGGGTGGTGGGGAATGCGACGGGATGGGCGCGCGAATAAAGTAGGAAGGTGGAGCGGGTGTGTTTGTGGGGAAGACAGAATCAGGAAGTTCTGATGGGCGCGCAAATAAGGTAGGAAGTTTGAGTCGGTATCAGGAAGACGGGATCAGGAAGTTTTGATGGGCGCGCGAATTAAGTAGGAGACGGGATCAGAAAGACGGGGGGGTATGGGGAAGGAGGAAGAGTTGTGGGGATTGCGACGGGTGGGCGCACAAATAAAGTAGGAAGTTTGAGTCGGGAGTGGGGTAGGTGCGAGTCGGAGTTGGGAAGGCGGGTTCTTGATGAGTAGGTCAATTATGCCGGACGAGGGGGAATTAGGTTTTGGGAGAGTGGGTTCATAAGTCTAGAACAGATTGTATGTCTGGTGAAGAGATTGAACAAAGAAATTGTTAGAAGCAGGGGGGTAACGGGAGTGATGGGGGGAGCGAGTGGAGGGGGGCTATCAGGCAAGTTTTCGTGGTAACTTCTCATAGTGTTTACACGTCGGTCTTTTGAGATTCCTTTTAGGGCCGAAACTCGTGCAAGGAGCAGCTTCTCTTATTGCGCTTGTGATGATGATTGTCCTTTGCACGTCCTCAAAGCATGTAGGTGTCAACCTTACTGGCTAGAACAGGGATTCAACTTTTCTGTCTCTCTTTGTCTCTTGCTTCTAACTTCGTCTTCGTATTCCTTCTTGCTCCTGGCTTGTGTATGGACTCCTCCTTCCTTTCCCTTTCCTTCACTTGGCCCTACCTTCTTATGCGCGGTTACT
>BFEA01000003.1:8068323-8080732 GCA_003427395.1 Chara braunii
TCTCTCTCTCTCTCTCTCTCTCTCCTTCACTTCCTCATTCCCCTTTTCTCTTCTCCATTTTCTTCTTCTCTTCCTTCCTTTTTTCCTCCTGTCTCCTTTATCTCTCTCCCCTTTCTTTCTCCTTCTCTCTTTCTCTCTCTCGCTTCAAAAGGAAAAGTCCTTTGCCGAAAGTTGTCACTTGTTGATAGGTCCACGGGTTGCTTGGCGATTGGCCGCGCGATGGCGGCCTCGTGGGGAGCCGCACAATGGGGTGACTCCGTTTCCTTCACGGTTTCTGTAATGGGCGCGTTGATGCTGTTGTGCGATGGCAGGCGTAGGGGACGGTGTGTGTGGGTCGCGTGCGGGGAAGTTTCGAATTCGAACGAAAGTCAGTGCGCGGCAAGGCGTGGTGCGAAACGAAGCGTCGCGGGGCGGTCACTCCTGAGCGCTAACCGGTGGCGCTGGCGCAAGCTGGTATCCTTTCTTTGCTTTCCAGCTCTTGCAGTTTAGAAAATCGGTTGTTCTCATTGTATAGTTCCCTATACTAGTCTGTCCAGTGGTACTCCAAGGTTGTGCCTGGATTTTCAAACCCCAGGTCAGTGGGTAATGTGGTGTGGTGTGAGTGTGTGTGCATGTGTGGGGGGGGGGTGTGGGGTAAGGTGGTGTAGTGGAGTGTGGTGTTGGGCTGTGGGATGAGGTGGGATGATGCATGGGTGCACGTGGATGGTTTGGCGGCACTGCAGGTGGTGTTGCCAACCGATGGTTGCTTGGTCATGGTGCTCCTCTACAACACCAAAAAAAGAAACTTTGAAAACATGGCTAAGGCTTATGCTCCACTGCATTATTCTGCTGATTTTCCCCTACATTTCAAAATCCGGGAATAGCCGTAGAAAGTTTTGAGACTTTACCTGCCGCTATTTTTGACACGATTACGAGAGACCTTCCAGGGAATGGAGTGCAAGTGGACCCTTGCTGCTGAAATCTGGGGCGTTAAGGAAATTGTTTGAAAAGGAGTCAGGGGCAACGGATTTTAGTTTAGAGAACGTGGTAACTGGGCGACCTCGCCCTGATTGGGCCACAACTGTTTTTTCAGCGTGGACGCACCAGGACCTTCGAACTGAGTTCCCGACCAACCCACAAATTTACCTAAACTACAGCCCGGCTCCTATTCCACCGGCAAGTCAAAATCTCAAATACAACCCTTTGACACACTTCCCCGTGTTACGGTCGGGGAACCCTGACAGCATCGATTTCTTCCCTTGGGAAGGATCGACTGTAAGCCAAGCCCATACTTCCATTAGAGCATCCCCACCCTCTAGTCATTTACTCCAAAATAAAACATTCTAAAATACGGGCCCTGAGGTGACATACTTGATCTGCTCATGGCGGACTCTACTAAGCCCTAAACCCTCTGGTAACCATGCCTTATAACCTCTTTCCCTGCTTTTGAGCCTGGGGCATTGATTGCTCCCTCTCAGGCGAATTTACCTCTGCTCATTTGTTCCCCAATTCTCCTATCCACACCCTCTCCTTGTTACCTATCGATCCTTTCCTGCCATTCTAACTTGCATCCTGAAGCCCACTTGGTCCCCTCGTGTCAGACTCTTCTAGAACCCTAAAACCCTAGGATCGCCCTGACCTATAACCTTGTTCCCTATTTCTGAGCCTGAGGCATTGATTGCTCCCTCTCAGGAGGATTTACCTGCTCCTCTTCTTCCCCGCTCTCCTATCCTCACTATCTTAAAATAAACAAGCGGACCCGCCGAGGGCAGTGAGTAAATATGCAGATGAAGCCCACTTGTTCCCCAATTCTCCTATCCACACCCTCTCCTTGTTACCTACCGATCCTTTCCTGCCATTCTAACTTGCATCCCCTCGTGTCAGACTCTGCTAGAACCCTAAACCCTAGGATCGCCCTGACCTATAACCTTGTTCCCTATTTCTGAGCCTGAGGCATTGATTGCTCCCTCTCACGAGGATTTACCTACTCCTCTTCTTCCCCGCTCTCCTATCCTCACTATCTTAAAATAAACAAGCGGACCCGCCGCAGCAAAGCTCCGGCACAGAAGAGGGGCGTGAGGAGAGACAGGAAGGGAGGGCAGCGAGTAAATATGCAGATGAAGCCTTGGTAGCGAGGCTCTTGGAAGGGAATTCCTAAATTCAAAATTGGAGGAAAGCAAGAGAGAGCACCAGCAGATCCGGGAAAAACAAAAATGGTTCCACACATGGGAAAAAAAAAAAAAAGGCCAGGCTCAGTTGTGCAAGGAATATGAGTGTGAAATCACACAGATGTCCAAGTAGTCGTGTCCAAGCAGAGAGTACAAATGCACTGAGAAAACCATCCATATAGAGCAATACAATGAAGTAACGAGTCAATGTCCAAGCCCGCAGGCCACACCAACACAGTATCCAAAGTCGCTCCTCTCTGTCTGGCACACAACAGGCTCACTTCGACTCTTGAAGACCAATGTACATGGCTGTCAACACCATAGCCGACCTCTCTTCATGCACCAGGTACGTATCTCGTCACCCTCAATCAGACCTTGATTACCCCACACTGCGCCTCCTTCGCCGAAGACTACCAGATTGCCCGCTGTACCCCCTGGCGCCCAGCAGCCCGGTTATGGCTGCCTGCGCCCCGCTGCCCTGCACCACCCCACCTCACCACTAAGCGCCCCGTCAGCGCCCTTGGCAGCAGCGCAGCAGCACCTCCACATTGCCAGCACTGGCCAGAATGCCTGGCCTGGGATGCCTCAATTCTTTTATGGAAGTGGCAGCCTCCTGGATGCTGCGTGTGGCCTGGCTGGAAACTTCCAGTAGCTTCCGGTTGGGCCTCAGACCCTCCAGGAGGCTGCCACTTCCATAAAAGAAGTGAGGCATCCCAGGCCAGGCATTCTGGCCAGTGCTGGCAATGTGAAGGTGCTGCCAAGGGCGCTGACGGGGCGCTTAGTGGTGAAGTGGGGCACTGCAGGGCAGCGGGGCGCAGGCAGCCATAGCCGGGCTGCTGGGCGCCAGGGTGTACAGCGGGCGATCTGGTAGTCTTCAGCGAAGGAGGTGCAGTGTGGGGCAATCAAGGTCTGATTGAGGGTGACGAGATACGTACCTGGTGCATGAAGAGAGGTCGGCTATGGTGTTGACAGCCATGTACATTGGTCTTCGAGAGTCGAAGTGAGCCTGTTGTGTGAACTCTACCCGACTATCCTACCTACATCTGGTTCACACAACAGGCTCACTTCGACTCACCATAGCCAACCTCTCTTCATGCACCATGTACGTATCTCGTCACCCTCAATCAGACCTTGATTACCCTACACTGCACCTCCTTCGCTGAAGACTACCAGATCGCCCGCTGTACCCCCTGGCGCCCAGCAGCCCGGCTATGGCTGCCTGCGCCCCGCTGCCCTGCAGTGCCCCACTTCACCACTAAGCGCCCCGTCAGTGCCCTTGGCAGCAGCGCAGCAGCACCTCCGCATTGCAAGCACTGGCCAGAATGCCTGGCCTGGGATGCCTCACTTCTTTTATGGAAGTGGCAGCCTCCTGGATGCTGCGTGTGGCCTGGCTGGAAGCTTCCAGTAGCTTCCGGTTGGGCCTCAGACCCTGTGCCCAGGCCCGAGACTACAGTTGAGGGCCTGGGCCCTTTTCANGGCTGGAAGCTTCCAGTAGCTTCCGGTTGGGCCTCAGACCCTGTGCCCAGGCCCGAGACTACAGTTGAGGGCCTGGGCCCTTTTCACTTGGGCACAACCTGAGTCTCCGGACTTGGCCTGTTTGCTGCATCTGTGCAGGGCTCCCAGGCAGGTGCGTCGGCAGTACTGCTTTTCCAAAGGCCGATGGCCTGCTTCCCAATGTATCGGCCCTGCTTTGTGTGTATGTGCCCAGGCGCAACTGTCAAGGCCTGGGCCAACTGCCTGACGCAGCTTAGTGAGGCGCACGTGTCTACCCAACCAACTGGCGTGCTGTGAGAGCCTGAATACCCACATATGGAAATGTCGAATTTTGGCCTCCAACGAATATTCAGGCCTGCCTTCACTTAGGGCGGGCACTCGGCTTGCTGGGGGCCTTAGCCCAGAACATGTGATGTCTGATAGGGCCCCTTGAGGGCTTGTTCCTCACATTCCATCCCCCTTAGCTCTGAAAGTCTGCTGAGATGCTTCATGCTGGTGCCTTCCACTTCAGTTTCTTCTCATAATCTGCCACGATCTGAGGAGCTGTCTTGACAAGTTCCTCCCTTGAAATCCATCGATCTTCCTTAGGATCCGTATGATGCCTGAAATGCACTCTGTACTCCCTTGCCGGTTTAGGAGGTCTTCCCCTGCCAGGTGGCTTGGGAACAAGTGTGTCTCTGTGATCTAGGATGTCATTGACGTCCACGTGGCCATCCATGGTTGGGGCCAGCATAGATCTCCGTGATGGGAACTGTGCTGTCTCAGCGAAAGGTGCAAGCTTGGAGGCATGTAAAACAGGGTAAATGCGTAAGTGACCAGGAATACGAATGACGTACGATGGACCATCCAAATCATTCCCCACAATATCCAAGACTTCCCAGGGATCGAAATATTGAGGCATTAGTTTCCTAGAGATGCCAAACTCCTGTCCCAACTCACTAGCCTTGACCCAGACACGTTCCCCTACCTGAAATGTGGACTGTCAGTGTTTCTTATTCTCAGAAGCAATCATTGCTTCCTGAGATTTCTTGAAGTGTTCGACAGTTTGCTGCAACAATTTCTCGTACTGGACACCAAATTCAATAGTTCCAGGAGTTGCAGCAGTTCGGTTTTCAGGCAGGAGGAAGTCTAGAGCAGATCTAGGCTTCCATCCTAGATGCAGCTGATTTGGGGTGACCCCGGTGGTGTTGTGTACAGCGTTATTATACAGACCGGCGATGAAAGGTAATTTCTCATCCCAGTCATCCTGGCTGGGCTGGATGTAATGCCTCAGCAGATGCTACACCACATGGTTCATCTGTTCAGCCTGCCCATTTGCTTCGGGATGATTCCCAGAAGTCATCTGCAGCTGGCTGCCCATCTGTTCAGCGGCCTTCTTCCACATCTTGCTGGTGAATCGCACATCTCTATCACTAACGATTGTCTTTGGTAGCCCGAAATCACGCACCCAGTTATCCATGAATAACTTAATGACGTGTTCGGTCCTGGCGGTCTCTGGCATGGCAACTAGTCTAGCGAACTTAGTAAACCTATCAACTATGACGAAGATGTGCCACTTGCCATTCTTGCTAGTCACGAGAGCATCCATGAAGTCCATGGAGATGCTCTGCCCTGAGCCAGCCGGAATGGGCAGAGGATTGAGTAACCCAAGCGGAGCTTGAGCCCGCGGCTTATCCCTTTGATAGACCTACAGGTATGTACGTACTTCTTTGCATTGTCTAGCATGTTAGGCCACCAGAATCGCTGTACTAAATTAGCACTAGTCTTCTTGTAGCCGAAATGTCATGTTCTGTTGTGACACTCACCTAAAAATAAACTATGCAAAATCTCCCTAAATGGAACAACTAACCTTTTAAACCCTGCCTTTTCAAGAAAGAGTAACCCATCCACCATCACAAACTCGTCAAAGGTGGCCTTGTCTTTGGCCTGCAGTTTGTTGATGATGTCCATCGTGATGGGATCTTCATTGTAGGTTTCCCCCAAAGATCGAGCCAGGTCCTCAAATAGGCCAAACTCAGAAATCAGCACCTAGGTAATCTTCCCTTCTAGACAACGCATCCGATTCACATTGTCTAGTTTGAAGTCATATTCATCTATGACTTCAATCCAACGTTTGAATGCATCGGAGAGAACTGGTTGGGTCTTGATCCACTTGAGGGTCTGATGGTCAGTTCTCAAGTAGAAGAACCTTCCTAACAGATAGTGCCTCCAGTGGACGAGTGCCTTGTAGAGAGCATCAAGTTCCCTCTCGTAGGTGGACTTTGCCAACTTCTTTGATGGCATCTTTTTGCTCACGTACTCAACCAGTCTCAACTTTTTCCCTTCCTGCTGAGCCAGCACTGCGCCAATGTCGTTTTGGCTTGCGTCAGTGGTTACAACAAATGGCCTTTGCGGGTCGGGTACCATGAGAACCTCATGGTGCGTGAGAGCATGCTTCAAACGCTTGAAAGTTGCTTCACACTCGTAGGTCAAGTCCCATGGTGTGTCAAGTTGAGTTAGATCAATCAAGGGAGATGTAATCGTATATAATTCTTTACGAAATTGCAGTAATATTCACACATTCCCAAGAATGATCTGACCTCAGTCACAGTCTGAGGTCGTGGCCAGTCCCTAATGCTAGCCACCTTCTCATCTTCGGGCCTAATCCCATCCGCGGATACTTCATGACCCAAGTACAAGATTCGAGTGCGACCGAACTCGCATTTCTCTAGGTTTATCTTATACTTGTGCGGCCGAAGGAGGGAAAGTACCTTATCTACATGTTGAGCATGCTCCTCGACAGTGTCACTAAAGATAAGTATGTCATCGAGGTACACGACAACGAACTTATCCAAGTAGTCATGGAAGATCCTATTCATGGCGTGCTGGAATGTACCCGGCGCATTGCGAAGGCCAAAGGGCATCACCACAAACTCGTACAGATCGTACCTGGTCTGGAATGCGGTTTTGTGCTGGTCCTGTGGTCTTTTAAGTCTATCTTGGTATAGTATACACACCCCTGCACCCTATCCAATAGGTCGTCGATGCGTGGTAGAGGCTCTGCGTTCTTAACGGTGATGGCATTGAGGCCTCTATAATCAATGCACATCCTTAGTGTTCCCCTTTCTTTGGAACAAATAAGACTGGTGAGCCAAAAGGGGGAGGTGCTAGGCCGAATCCACCCCTTCTCTCTGAGCTCTTTCAATTGTCGCCGAAGCTCGTCCAACTCGGTCGGAGCTATCCTATAGATTATTCCCTTAGGTGTCTTGCTACCTGGGATGATCTCTATGGCATGGACAACCTCATTGTCTACGACTCTTGTAGGCTCCTCAAACAGATCAGCGTACTTAGCGACGATTGTCTCTATCTTTGGGGGTGTTTTAACAACCTCCCCTTTTGCAGAGACATAGACTAAGTACATTCCTTCGACGATTGTCTCTATCTCTGGGGGTGTTTTAACGACCTCCCCTTTTGCAGAGACATAGACTAAGTACATTCCTTCCTCTTGGTTCTGTTTATAATAGTTATAGAAGGTTGATGCGCATAAGCACCCATAGGAGTCTATTAACATACTGGCTTTATACTTAGCCAGTCTAACGGTCCTACCGTTAGGCAACTCGTGCTTCAACACCTTCTTGTCCCAGTCAAATTGGGGCTTGGCAACCTCGAGGTAGTAATGCCCAACATGTCAAAGGGCAAATCGTCGCTCACCAAAAATGATATCTTATGGCTCATCTCTCCTCCTGGGTAGGAGAAGGTGCAGACCACGTCTTTAACGTAGTCCTTCACCATCATGCGCTCTTTGTTGGCCAAAGTAGATGCTACCGGTCTACTAAGGCGTTGCACCCGGTCCTTCAGGCGCAATCTATCAACGCAGTCGCGACTTATGAAGTTTTGCATGGAGCCAATGTCTACGAAGGCGCCGCACTTGCGATCACCCACACCAACTTCCACAACGAAGTGCTCCCCTCTAGGACCTCTACTTAGTGCCACCCAGGACTCACGAGGGTCCCTTGCCGACCACTCACCTTGAAGCTCCACTAAGGCTTCAGACACATCCAACGTACAGAGTATAGTTGGGTCCGGATGTGCCTGCGGGGTGACTAAGGAGTCAATAGCTTCGGCCAACTCTTGAGACGGGGAGGGTACACCCGCTTCAACGAGAGTAGAAGCAGCTACAACTTCTACCGGCCTTAAGTGTTTCCCGGGCTGGAGCTCGTAGAGGCCCCAAACTGAGAAGAAGGATACCCACCCTTAGGAGGGATCTTCTGCAAGACCTTCGGGTTCTTGCACTTAAACTGTGTATGACCGTACTCGCCGCAGTTTATGCAAGCACCACGCAACCAACGGTCTCGCCACACTTCCCGATCCAAACCGGCCCTCACCCAAACAACTATTTTGTTTGGGTTGGCGGCTTGCCCCTGACTCCTCTGTTGACCGCCCTTGCCACAGCAACCTGCCTCAGTCTTAACCACGGTGGCGAGGTTGCTACCCTCAACACTCTCCGCGCCGTCTAACTCTGAACCTTCCACAAGTTCAGAAACATCATCGATCTCAATTTGATTCCCTTCGGAATCAACCATCATCAATTGACTACCCTTCTTCTTCCATTTCTGTGGAGTCTTCTTTTTTCTTCCGTCCGTAGTGGGGGTTTGAGCACCACTCAGCGTAGCCTCTAAGTCTAGGGCCTTCTTGCTGAATGTCTCAAAAGTGTGATACTCTAGACGAGCCTCACTGGCTAATAAGTTTTTGATGTTTGTGGGAAGACATCTCAAGAACATGGTCAACAAGACCTGTGGATTGTACTCCACTCCCGATACGACAATCAACCGCTCTACGGTTGTGGTCAACTCTCTCACGGACTTGTACTTCCTAGAGTCAAGTTTCAATAGCCCATCAGTGGCAATTTGCGCCTGTTGAGGGTTGTGCCACCGAGCCTCCACTAAATCCATAAAAGCTTTCTCGGGTGTGGGTCTGAGCCCAATCACCCATGTTCCTGCCGAAACCCTTTGAAGCTACCAATCCATTTAGCCAGCTAGCTGCTGAACCCTCTAAGTAGGATGCATCAGTAATCACTTCCTCCTCTACCAATGTCCTCTTTGCCCTCACCCACACTGGCACCGTTCTCAACCACATGTCGAGAGCCTCATCCTTCTTGTCTCCTAAGAAGGTTGGAGGTGGTTTCAAGGGGGTCTTGGGGTACCAAGGTAATTGCTGTCCCGCTGGCAGGATAGGTAGCGATTGTGATGCAGCTCAGTCGCTGGACCAAAAGATGAAGAAGAAGCAGTCTTAGATAGAGCTGCTGCTGATGTACCGCTTGGTTGTTGTCCAGACTGGGCGGCATAGGGGCCTGTCATTGCTGATAATGGAAGCGATGGCAAAGCTGTTGTCCGGATCCCTGGCCTTTGTAGGGCCTGCAAAATCTGGTCTAGGGTGTCCTGCATGGCGTCCATTTTGCTCTACATGTACGCCTGCATGGACAGGACGCTTGCCTTAAGGATCTTTCCTGTAGAGGTAAGGGTTGCGTCATCTAAACCCTCTAGTGCAGCTAGGCCTGCCTCCCTACTCTCGAGTCTGGCTCTTCTCTCTCTAATTTTTTTTTCTCTCTTAGTAGCCTGCTTAAGTTCCTCTTCTACCCTTAGGCAGATCCTCTCTACCTGTTGGAGCTCCATCTACTCCCTTATAAGATGACGCGGCGGGCTGGACTTCACACCCGCCGTCTGACTAGCGCCGGCCCCTGACGATTGGAAACTGACTGCAAACTGGTCGAGTTGGGCGGCACACCCTGACCAGAGGTTGCTGCAGATGTTGCTGAAGCAGTAGTCATTGCTACCTCGCTAGCTGCTGCCACTGCTCTTGCTTCGGCCGCTGCTGCTTCCCTTGCAGCCTCAAGACTACGGGCCCTAGCTTCGGCCCTTAGTCTTCTCTCTTCTCCCGATTGTAGGGCCTCGAAGCGATGATAGCCTTGTTATCCTCCTCTCGTCAGTCGTACCTCTCCGGCTGATCCACTCATCGGCTAGGCGGTCGTTGTCTGCACTAGAGTCCTCTCTGGGACCTACCGCAGCATACGTTTGACTGGTTCTAAAAATAAACAATATAAATTGATGTCTGGCGAGTTACTTAGACTACCGGTCAAGCGGCATCAACAGCATCTACACAAACTCTACACATAGTCTAACTCTATTCTGATTAGTTCTGCACAGAAGCTTCGAAAAGAACTGACCATGGTAGATTACAGTCCTACTCTAGGCTGTCTGTTAGGTGTCAGCAGTCTGTCAACCAACTAATCAAGATAAAAATTAGACTAATGTGAGCAGATGTATGCACAATGGAAATGGTAGTGATGTACAGTAGAGTTCACAACTGGAATCCCCTTCCTCTGTATCCAACGTACTTGTGAGCATCATCAAGCTGCGGTGTCTAAGGTGTGCAATCACGGCCCACCCCTGTGCCCATGAAGTATGCTTATGACCAGTCCTGCCCTTTGTTTACCCTCACGTGCAACGAGCCTTACGTCTGACTGATCCGGCTGATCAAGAGGCAATTTAAGGACAGCCCCCGAGAGTCCTCAGGAATTCTTTAACGTCGCAATCAGGACGACGATCACAACCAGTGGACAGTTCAAACCCCAACCAGAAATGTTTATAGACGGTCTGGGAGCGTCTACGTAGGACTGGTCAGTCCGCACACCCCTTCTATCAGCGCAGCAAAGAGCCTCAATGGACAAAGCAGCAAAGCCTGCGTGTACTACTCCCATGGGTTGGCATGGTGATCGTGACCCGTACTTCTACCAGGGCCCTTCAGAGGCACCGCCCTCTCCTGCCAGATGCGCCACCGGGAAGAATGCCGTCTCTCAAGGTAGAGCGCACACGACTCCTCACCGAAGAGAGGACACTCAAGTTGGACTCGCTTCCTCACGGTAAGAAGAGATTGAGAGGGTAGATGAGGAATGGGAACAACGTACCTGGAGATAGCTGCCCCCAACCACAGATTTCTCACCAATTGGGCCGACGTGCATTTCGATGACCGGTCAATAGCCTTGGTACCACCCACAACGTAATGCAGTGCCACCTCAGCCAAAATGCCACGTCAACATACTCTCATCATCATGCATACACCCGCTGTCACCACAGCTCCCACGATGTCACCACAGCCTTCCAGCGGCCGGCCTCTCCACCTCGGCCCCGCTCAATCAAACCAGCTCCAAAGTATCCTTACTGCACATGAAGCATCGTCAGCGCAGCGATCACGAACCAGCTCCGATACCAAATTGCAAGGAATATGAGCGTGAACGATATACAGAAAACCAAGTTGCGAAATCACACAGATGTCCAAGTAGTCGTGTCCAAGCGGAGAGTACAAGTGCACCGAGAAAACCATCCATATAGAGCAATACAATGAAGTAATGAGTCATTGTCCAAGCCCGTAGGCCACACCAACACAGTATCCAAAGTCGCTCCTCTCTGTCTGGCGCCCAGCGCCCAGCCTACTCTACCCGACTATCCTACCTACATCTGGTTCACACAACAGGCTCACTTCGACTCTCGAAGACCAATGTACATGACTGTCAACACCATAGCCGACCTGTCTTCATGCACCAGGTACGTATCTCGTCACCCTCAATCAGACCTTGATTACCCCACACTGCACATCCTTTCCTGAAGACTACCAGATCGCCCGCTGTACCCCCTGGCGCCCAGCAGCCCGGCTATGGCTGCCTGCACCCCGCTGCCCTGCAGCGCCCCACTTCACCACTAAGCGCCCCGTCAGCGCCCTTGGCAGCAGCGCAGCATCAAGCAGAAGCGCAGCAGCACCTCCGCATTGCCAGCACTGGCCAGAATGCCTGGCCTGGGCTGCCTCACTTCTTTTATGGAAGTGGCAGCCTCCTGGATGCTGTGTGTGGCCTGGCTGGAAGCTTCCAGTAGCTTCCGGTTGGGCCTCAGACCCTGTGCCCAGGCCCGAGACTACAGTTGAGGGCCTGGGCCCTTTTCACTTGGGCACGGCCTGAGTCTCCGGACTTGGCCTGTTTGCTGCATCTGTGCAGGGCTCCCAGGCAGGTGCGTCGGCAGTACTGCTTTTCCAAAGGCCGGCAGCCTGCTTCCCAATGTATCGGCCCTGCTTTGTGTGTATGTGCCCAGGCGCAACTGTCAAGGCCTGGGCCAACTGTATGACGCAGCTTAGTGAGGCTCACACGTCTACCCAACCAACTGGCGTGCTCTGAGAGCCTGAATATCCACATATGGAAATGTCGAATTTTGGCCTCTGACGAATATTCAGGCCTGCCTTCACTTAGGGCGGGCACTCGGCTTGCTGGGGGCCTTAGCCCAGAAAATGTGGTCTGATAGGGCCCCTTGAGGGCTTGTTCCTCACAGTTGGTACACCCATCAATTGTTGAAATGCGGACCTGAGTTCGAATTCCAATTGAATCCGATGACAAAAAAATAACTCTGAATTTACTTCCGGCCGTTCGGCTCAAAGGCGATATCTCAAGGCCGTCGCCTTTTAGTAAAACAAAAAATAACAGGTTTCATGCCGGGATCTCACGAACAATCAGGGATTGACTATGCATCAAGCCCCGATTGCAACTGAACATCGTCGTTACACTCCTCTTCATCCTCCTCCTCCTTTTCCTCCTCTTTCCTTAACCTTGAGCATGTCGTCTTCCTCTTCCCCCCCCCCTCCTCCTCCACGTTCTCACCGCCACCATCTCTTCCAAAAGCCAAGTCCGATCATTCGACGAAACGTGAATGGATGAGACATTGGAGAAAGACGGGGGAGGGGGGAGGGGG
>BFEA01000003.1:8093403-8105027 GCA_003427395.1 Chara braunii
CAGGACGACGAGCAGCAGGAGGAGGTCCATGAACAGGAGGAGGAGGAGATTGGGGGTCTCAGTAGCAAGAGGCGGGAGGAGCGGATAGAGGAGGGGGGAGGAGCGGATAGAGGAGGGGGGAGGATGGCCATTGGCAGGATGGGGGGTAGGAAAAGGTGCACCGCGGTCGGATTTTCGCTGACACATCAGGAAAAATGGACGAAACACTCTGTTACGTGGATCCATAGTCACGTGGACGGTTTACACATGTCGGCGCATAACGCAGGGGTCACTTGCTCTTTGGTAGACCCCCCACCCCCGAGAAGTACTCTGCAAGCAGGATCATTTTCATTGAATTTCATATTTCATGTATCCTCAAGCTTCCACAGTCCCTGCCACATGGGCACGTGACCTTCCGTGCATCGCCCCTGTCCCAATTTCTGACCTAGATATCGTGCCATGTGCCTTTGAATACATATTGTGCCATGTGTCTTTGAAAGGATTCACAATGCAGACACCCAGTCCCGGTCCCAGGGTCCCAACAAGTCCCGAGTCCCAGGGCCGTCCCGTAGGGTAGGCTGTAGGGTCTAGAGGCCGAAGTGTCATACGCCGGTAGGTGTCGGTACCGATGCGTCGTAGGTCGGTAGGAGTCCGTGCGGTACCCTACAAGAAAAGTCCAAAAGCGTCCAGTCCAGCCCGACAGTCCCAAGTCCAATTTTGCAGCATGTCCCAGGAAAGTCCGGAAGCTACCGGACCGACAAAATGTTTGCAGCAGACAGGCCACGACCGACCGGTACCGGTCTGAAGCAGGCCAAGCCAAGCCAAGCCAAATGAAGCCAAGTCCTATATTTAGCTGCTACAGTGCAGCGGCTCATCACTTGTTCAGTTGCGAGATGCGGAAGCGCTGCTGCTGCTTGTGCGTTAAGGCAACTTTGGCACTGTGCGCCCGAAGAAGAAGACGACGCTTGTGAGATACTCCATAGCTAGGCTAGAGGTAGAGCAGGAGGACGGCGGCCATAGCCGCCAAGGTGTAAGCTACCCGAGTGGGTGTATCCAGGGTAACGATCAAAGTTAGTGGGAGAGAGATAGAGAGAGAGTGAGGCAGAGCGAGCCAAGTCCGACAGAGAAGCAAGACAAGAGAGAGAGAGAGAGAAGAGAGAGAGAAACGAGAGAAGCCATAGCCGCCGGCTTATTGGGATCCGTTGTGTGTGTGTGTGTGGCAGAGCCGCTGGAGACAAACATTCTTGTATATTGGTAATAATATTGGAGATGACATCTTCAAGTGTTGATTGTATCTCAATCTGGCTTCTCACGTGTGAGCTCTCATGTGAATGCTCATCGATATATGCGAGGTTGAGCTTGACGAGTACTTGGCTCATTTCAGAGGTATTGGAGCTGGTTCCTGCTGCATCCGCGCAGAGTTCAAGCGCTAGAAAGGAAGAAGGCTGGCGGGCGGAAAATATATATATCGTAAAACAGAATAGGTTCCTTGCGGGGCGAGGGTGAAGTTTGGGTGGTGGTCCCTGCAGTAGGTTGATCCCCATAACGAAAAGGACCTCTGAACCATAAGGTCAGGTCATGCATAGAAAAACACTCTATGAATCAGACGGTTCTTTCTCCTCTATCTTCCAATCGTGTGCTTGACTACCGTCTTCATCCAAATAGAATTCCCAGTCATTATCACTGTATCTAGACTGGACTTTGAACGAAACACAGCACCCGCAGGGGATTGAAAGAGCAGCGTGCTGCAGGATACCCGATTCTGTTGACATCAACATTGACGCGAGCTTCCAAATGAGAGGAGTGGATGTGTGCGACTGGACTGAATGAGCTGCTGAAGCTAAAGTACAAACTGACCAACAAGGGTTGCGCTACGCAGTCAAGAAAAATCGAGGTACGAATAGGCTATATTCTCCACATCTGGAATACAAAATATCACTCTCAGGTTTTGTCTGCCCTATCCATCGTATATCGTTATGTCCTCTAACAGCCCTAGGGACCCTGCTAAGAGTCTAAAGGGCTCAACAAAGTGTCAAAGGCTGGAACCTTGGACAGGAAGTGGCGAAGGTCAGCTTTTACCTTGTTATAGATCAATCGCACACCCCCAAGCCAAAACCAATGGCAGCTGCTATTCCGATCCCAAAGATCTGGAATGCTGCGCACATGACACAAGTATGCGTCCGACTTCCCTTCGACCCTTCCTACCTAAGCCCCTCCCATTCCCCCTCCTTTACTCCTTTGTGCAAACAAACGCATCTTTCTACTCTTTGTCCACTTTCTCCCCTTTCCTCCCTCCCTCCCTCCTTTCCTTCTTCTCTTCCTTTCTCCAACCCTCCCTTTTCCTCCTTTCCTTCCCCTCTTCATTCCCCTCGTCCGCACACTCACTCATGCATTCCCTCCTTCCTACTCATCGCATTCATTGCATTCTTGTCACTTGCCTTTCACTTATCCGTCATTCACTTGCCCGATTGATCATGGATTGCACCTGCACTATGGATCACATCACCACACACCCAATCCTATTTCCAGATGTCTGTTACTTGTTTTCTGAAAACGGCCAGCTTGTAACCTCTGGGTCAATGGGCCTGACAAGCCAGCTAAGGACAATCAACGATGGGTATAAGAACAGTCAACGATGAGTATCAGTGTATGCGATGTGACAGAAGTTTGTTAACGTATGCACAGGAAAACATGGCTCACGTTGTTAACGTATGCACGGGAAAACATGGCTCATATCGTAACATACAGGCAAAGCTGGTCCCCTTAGCTCTGGTGCGGAACATGCACAACCCAACTAAACAATATGGTGCATCTGGTATTTGGGACAATGAGCTTTTCATTCTCCAAATACATCAAATCGAACCCACGCGGAATGGAAAGCATGAGGACTTGGGTGAGAGACGAACCTGCCCCTCAACGTTGGTCTTGCTGACTCGCTCAGATCCTGCAAGATCGACCAGATGAAGCTTGGATCTGCGGACCGTATCTGCACCGTTTTTCCTTGCCTCAATTGATGCTGTGAATATGCAATGTGATCGACTGCTTGCCATGTTCATTGGCGTTGCACTAATCATACGGTTGGTGTCCCCAAGGAACAAAAGGTTGAGAGCTTCTTCTTCATTACTGCACGCGCACACACACACACACACACACACACAGAGGGAGAGTACACCAAGTTTAATGTCAGAGCAAGCCACCCCTGAAAATCGCCACTGCTCCATTACCGCAGGCCTTGATACAGAATATAATTATTCTCTGATTAGCTCAGACCAACAGGAAACATTTGAGAGTTCGTTTTTTTGAGAATTCATTTGCAGAAAGAATGCTGTAGAGGCCGGCAGACTTGGAAGAGACAAAACAGAGGCAGGCATCTAGAGGAACGAAATGAGGATCTCGCCAGAAACGTGTAGAAAACTCCTAGAAAACAGGTTCCACTTTGTTCCACTGCGTCGTAATGAGTAGCCCTTTAGGACATCCGTCAAAATGGGACTGACGCAGAGAAGATAAGCATTTGCCCCTTACACACGGATTGAACACACACAAATCGAGAAATTGACAACGGTCAAAATGAAAAAGAAAGAAAGGAAATAGGGGCAAGCAAGGCAATCTGTCAAAAGCTGTGGGCATGAGGACTTGCTATGTCAGTCTGACTGAAACCAGGTTTGACCGAGTGCTGCATCTCCATGACCGTCCACCCGTGGTCTGTCGCAACAGTAATATCAACCTAAATAGTAAATTGGTTACCTAAATAGGGCAAGTCGAGTCGAGTCTTTCCGTTATAGCAACCTATTCAGAGTTCCAACAAGCTGAACACCTAAACAATATGTATTATGTATGCATGACATTGCATGGCTAATAATTCGCATCATACAATGATAACAATCATAACATTACAATATAGAGAGTTGTGAAGTTTTCATAGTTTCCTACCTTACTACTCTTACGCGCTTTTCAAAAAGGCAAAAACTTCTAAGGCGGGTGATGAGGATCAAACTTGTCTACTCTTTGAAGTTTGGACTATATTCTAGCCTGCTGAGCGTTCTGTCACACCATCAGCATGCACAAATAGGTGACCGACATTCGGTGCAAGGCTGGCCACATTGATGTGGTTGAGAGAGTGAACCCAAGTGTAAGGCCGGCCACATTGGTGCAGTTAAGCATCATGTGTTGAACTTCAGACTCATCATTGTCATTGTGTATTAACATTATTGCTGGTCAAATTCTCCATTCATGGTCATTCTTCCTGTTCTTTCGATTCCACTTGATCTCCCTACTGCTAACAAATGTATGAATTCAGTTTACAACTTTACAGCTCTGAAAAGTTTGCCAATTAAAAGCGTGCATTTCTCGCCTTCATATTTTCCCTCCAGAGTTTGTGCCTTATTGCCTCAATTGAAAACATTCTACTGCTAGAAAACATTTCAGTACAGTTCAGAGTGATCAAGTGCTTGGCTTATTCAGTACCTGCCCTGGAGCCAAAAAGGCACACACAATTCACTGTCCATAAACAGATCATCAGTTCAAATCCGGATGGAGACAATAAAGTTAGGGGCTTCCCCCCTTTAAAAACATAGAAACAACGAGAAGCAGCAGTTACCAACGATGGTCAGGGATCCTTTGGCGTGGATGGAAGGATGCATTGAGTGTTATTATTGTATAATTTTTTTCACTTGCCGGCAGAGTTGCACAGGCCGACGGTCGGCAGCCCCTGAAGGGCAGCTGCCAACCAGCCGACCGGTCGGCAGTCAGCGACAAGCCCCCCCCCCCCCCCCAAAAAAAAAGAAAAAAAGAAAAGGCGAGTTCATAACCCCCAACAACCCCACCAACACCCCCATACACCCCCCCAACACCCCTAAACTGCCCCCCAACACCCTCATCCCCAAAGTTTCTCAGCGGATTTGGGTTGTACTCAGCAAGCGCAGTACAGCCCCATAGTCAGATTTGAAACAAAATCAATTGATGGCTGTTTACTGACTGGTCGGCAGACCGCCGACCGGTCGGCCCTACGGGTAGGCTGCAAAACGGTCGGCAGTCGGGGTAGGCGGTCGGTGGGTATGCAACCCCGCTTGCCGGTAGAACGGAACCGAACTGGCGCTCCCCCGAGTGGACAAGGAGCCAGAACCATAAGGACCTGTCTCACTGAAAAAAGAAGACAGTTACCAAGTCACCACCGGGCCTAGCTCACTTGGTACACCCATGAACTGTTGAAATACAGACCACAGTTCGAATCCTGCTGGAATTAGATAAACAAAATGAAACGAGTGATTGTAATTCTGAATTACCTACGACCGGTCAGTTTGACAATGACGTCTGAAGGACGACACCCATTTAAGGGAAAAAGAAACGGAAAAGAAGGGGGAAACAGGAGTAAGAAGATGAGAGAAAAAAGGAAAACAACTTTAAACAAGAAGATATCAAGCCATGTCGCTGAATGGTACACCCGTCGACCGTTAATAAAACAGACCTGAGTTGGAATCCCACTGGAATAAGATCACTCTGCATTGGCTGGGGGCCGGTCAGCTTAATGATAACACCTCAAGGCTGTCGCCCCTTTAAAAAGGAGGAAGAAACAAAGAAAAAGAGGACAACAAGAAGTTTGGCTTGTTCGGGCTGAGAACAGTACAGTGGTAGTGACACTTAGCACACTATGAATACCAAAGAGGGAGTTTGAGGGAGAGAAAACCTGCCGCTTACGTGGCAAGATGCGCTGACATGTTGCGGAGATGGATCCTGTTTTCTTCATCCTCCATCAAAATAACCTGGCAAAAGGAAAAGCCACATGTCAAAATTGAAAACCATGCTTACTATATCTTAGTGCATACTACATTACAACATTGAGCAAGAAGATCGTGGACACGCACACCATCTTTAAGTTCGTAAATCATACTTTATTACTTTCAGAAATTAGAAGAAAGTAGAAACAGTCCTAGAAACACCAACTGGCCTAGCTCAGTTGGTACACCAATGAACTGTTGAAAAACAGACCGAAGTTCGAACTCCGCAAGAAACAGATGAGTAGAATCTACAATTCTGAATTACCTAGGGCCGGTCAAGGTTCCTCTTTTACAGCCAAAGCCCAAAGTGACCCCAAGTGACCCCAAATTTTCTGGGGCCTACAGGGTGTCCCAGGCCTAGCCCTTAAGTCTACCAGGTATAGGGGTGACTTGGGGTCCACTATAGGCAGTGATCCACATGACTCATTCTCGAATCACAAGTTCACAACTAACCCCGAAGTTCCCCAACGTATTTTGCTAAATCTGTCCTTAGCCCGGCACTGGAGATGACATATGGCAGAGGTTGGTGTCATGGGCATAACAGACGCTTGCTGTCAGGATCCCAATCCAACAGAAAACTGGAGGTTGGTAGTCGTGGACCCTCATCTGCCCTGGGTGTCCCAGGCCTAGCCCTTAAGTCTACCAGGTATAGGGGTGACTTGGGGTCCACTGTCGGCAGTGATGCACATGGCTCATTCTCGAATCACAAGTTCACAACTAACCCCCACGTTCCCCAACGTATTTTGCTAAATCTGTCCTTAGCCCGGCGCTGGAGATGACATATGGCAGAGGTTGGTGTCATGGGCATAACAGACGCTTGCTATCAGGATCCCAATCCAACAGAAAACTGGAGGTTGGTAGTCGTGGACCCTCATCTGCCCTGGGCGTCTTCTGGGCCGCTACTGACCTGACCCACGGCCCCCCTTGTATACCAGTGCCATTGGCAGAAGGTTTCAAAGGCAGTAGTGCCTTAACAGCCTAAGGTTGTACCTTCAACCTGTTCGTTACCTCCTACACGTGTCCTATGGATATCCCCGTAAATAGGAACAAAAGAGAGAAGATTCGCATGTCCACTGACAAAACCAGAGAAGATCAGCATGGTCCCTGCACAAGTATGACACACTTAAATGGAGAAATGAATCAAACGATCCTATTCACAAAAAAGACCAAAAAACAGTGCACACACTCACACATTGGCCTGTTTTCAGGTCTGATAGGCATCTTAGGAATAAGACCTTTAGGTGTAATGGATCTGGAGACCCCGTACGGTCAGGTCCTACCTACCCCTACCGAAAGCGTTGCATACAAAAGTCCAATTACAGCAATGCATCAACATCTTTTTCACTCAAGCTTATTGTGGAAGCGCTACTGCGGCCTTGTGCAACCGAGTACCGAGTGAGACTGGAAGTGTGCAATTGAGTAGCGGTAATCAACAGCGTTGGGCACCCACCATAGCTGTAGGGGTGGAGGGGGGGGATGAGAAACAGAGAGAGAGAGAGGGAGAGAGGGAGGGAGGGGGAGAGAGAGAGAGAGAGAGAGCAAGTCCTGAGGGTAGAATAAACACAGAGAGAGGGAGAGGAAGCAAGTTCAGTCTTGGTGATTGTTTCTGGCGTCCGTAGCTGCCAAGTGTGTATGAGCTAACCTGTTGCATAAGGCTTCAATTCTTGATCAAATTTCAGAGTTCTCATATCTCACGGTTGGTTTCTCCGTGAGATTTGTGTGCTCTGAGGAGCTGTCTGAATTGTGGGCCAATAATCATTTTGTACCCTATATCCCAATCCCTAAGGTTAAAGTCTTCACATGTATGAGATAGACACTTAATGGAAGGGCTTCCTTTTCAATGATAGGTTTCTTTCTAGTATCAGAATCTTTGTAGATCGATGCAGGATAGCATAATGGTATCCACACTGTTTCATAAATGGTTAGACCATAAGGCAATACATCTCCAATCAAGGCTGACCAAAGCCGGGCTAACCGGGAAAGACTTTTCCCATTTTAAGTTTTAAAAGCTAGCCACAGCCCAAGAAATGATGAAAGAGATGGAAAACATCACAGGGGGGGCGTTCCAGGACGAGTCCAAAGGAGATTTGTTTCAGCTACTCCTGAAAAAGCAATTAGTCACAAGCAACAGGGTAGCACTGAAGTTCAAACAAATGGCATTCGGAAGGAAAGGGAGGGAGGAAAAGCTGAAAGGAGATAGAAATGGCTTTAACGAGAAACCCAGGATCGACCATGAGTACAGAACTCTCTGATAGAACTGCAGGGTCACCAGATTCGAGCAAGGGTAACGGATTGCCGGGACGTAAATGGCTGAATATATCTTTCAGTCTTCAGAGAATAAAAGCTAACTCTATGAATACGAGCATTGTAAGTCTATGGGATAACGGCAATAAAATTGCAATTGAAACAACTCTCAAGTCTCAACTCCTTAATACTGCAGCTCGATCTTTCCAGGATTTATACGCTGTTCGCAAAAGACAAGCAGGCGGGTCGAGCAAAGTTAAACGACCAGTACCATACTTGCGGCGCATCATGTGCACACGAATTGCGCACGTGCATGCACGTGATGCGGTGCACCCCAATAATTAGGGTTGATTAAAAAACTTGGAAAGGGCAGTCTGTGGTAGCCAAATGTGCCCCTCCCTTCTGAAAAAATTGTACGCGCACAGAAGAAAAAAGACAATTGGAGCCACATCGTATTCCTCATTGGATCCAGTCTCTTTTCCAAAGGGACCCCAGCGAAGAAACAGTAAGGTCCCTTTTTTTAGCAGCGACGTTCATCAAATTTCGAGTATGACACAAGCAGGCCAGCAATATATGCTCTGGATTCCAATTCAGGTCTGTGGTCAAGCAGGTTATGTGTTACTACTTCCTACAGTAGCACTCTCCTCTTCTTTTTGTTTTCCTTTCCTTACGTGCAGTGGCCCTAAGGGCCTCGCTCCACTAGTCACCAATTGCACAAAAGGCAAAACATATGGCGGCGTATGGTCCCATGTTCTAGCAGAAGATTCATTCTAGTTTTGCACATTTGGTGAGTAGTGGAGGGAAGCCCTGAAAATCACGTGCTGAATTAGTAAGTTAGTAACCCATAACTGCTGAAACACGGATCTGAATTCGAATCTACATTATATATAGTTGGCCTGCTACTTCACTACCATAAGTCCAAAGCCTACCTCTTTCTTGGCGGGGTGACCCCTGCTAATTATCTGCAGGGGCTTTTCAGATTTTTATGTGAAAGGGTTCTTTGCTCTCTCTCTCTCTCTCTCTCTCTCTCTCTCTCTCTCTCTCTCTCTCTCTCTCTCTCTCNTCTCTCTCTCTCTCTCTCTCTCTCTCTCTCTCTCTCTCTCTCTCTCTCTCTCTCTCTCTCTCTCTCTCTCTCTCTCTCTCTCTCGTGTATACACACATCACAGTCGCTTCTTCTTCTTTTTTGTGTCCATCAGCGATGAGAGCATCGCGCCGCACGCACCGCACCACACATATGCGCCACAAGTATGACCAGTACCTTTCCCACATATGGGCCGCCGGCCTGAATTTGCTCTGCGCGCCGCAAAAAAACGAAGCGGCACGGATGTATCTGGCCGTCGCCATCAGCCATTTCGCGGCGACCCTGCACTTCCGTGTTATACGCCGAGCTTTTGTTTTCCAAGCGGGGAAAGGTACTGGTGGTTTAACCAGGCAAGAGAGAGATTTCTGGGCTATCTAGACAGGTTCTTGACAGAGGAAACAGTAAGCATCACAGAGAGACCCATCATGCTAAAGGAGCCACATGATGCTCTCACCTCCATGAATCTCAACAAGGCACTTAAGACAGATCGCTTGCCCAAGGAGTTTTGGACCGCAAGCTGGAATTGGCAAAGACATACGCTTCCAAGCTTCTTAAGAAGAGCAAGGGAAGATGAAAGACTAGGACCTGAATTGAGCACAGACGGTAACTCTCCTGCACAAGGAGGGTTATAGTAAGACCATCAGGAACCCGTATCGTAATACCATCATGGACATAGGCTTGCCAATATCCTTTTCTTTTTCTTATCTTTTTTTTTTTATAGTTTGGACCGTTTGTTGATTTCTGTGTGTCATCCTTGCACAGGAGCCATGGTAATCTTCTCTGTACCGTTCAAATTTTAACGAACGTCCCTGAAGAGCACAGGCCAATATCCTTACTGAGGGTAGCCTATAAAACTCAAGCCAGACTCTCAGCTACCATAATTAGAAACATAACAAACAAATGCTTCCATCCAATATGCCAAACCCACTTCAAACCAGGGAGGTTTATTTTGGATAACGCTACGACTCTACGCGAAAAACGGGTATCGGCAGTAACCCTATTTTCAAAAGCATTCTGAGTCTAAGGTTTGGGGTTGGATTTAGGGTTTAGGGTTTCACACCTGTGATGCAAGGTTCATAGCTAAGGTTTGGGGAGAGGGGGGGTGAAAGTTGAGGATTTTTCCAACTCACCCGAGGAAGATCCTCCAGCGACTTTGTCTCATGGTTTGGATCCAGGAGGTCATAGCCCGTCTCATTGTAAATTTCGAGGTAGGAGAAATATATCGCATACGTAGTGTCGCTCCGGTTGCTGATGTCAGTGAACAGATGCGAAAGGGCCCTTGGAATTATACCCCTATCCACATACCTCTCGGCTCCCCCTGTCATTGTGAATGTTTTTCCGGACCCTGTCTGGCCATATGCAAATATTGTGCCGTTGAATCCGTCAAGAGCTCCTTGGACAACCTATACAATCAGTCAGGCGAGAGAAAGGCCAATCAGAATCCAAATAGACACAGCAGAAAGCTACTCGCCTAACGTTGCCGAATGGTACACCAATGAGGAAAGGCCAATCAGAATCCANCCGAATGGTACACCAATGAGGAAAGGCCAATCAGAATCCAAATAGACACAGCAGAAAGCTACTCGCCTAACGTTGCCGAATGGTACACCAATGAGCTGCTAAGTTTTTTTTTTGTGTGGCACTCCAGGTGGGACTCGAACCCACAATTGCCTGATTAGAAGTCAGAGTCCTCACGGTATCGAAGGAGTAACATAACTCAGAATTATTTAGGGATGGTCAGTTTGATGATGATACCTCAAGGCCATTGCACTTTCTTCCAAAAGAAAAGAAAAGAAAATAACAGAAAAAAAGGACACTGTAATGAACCCAGTCTGGTAGATACTCAGAAGTCGTCAAGGGACAGCTGCTCGCACGTGCAATACCACAATGTCTAGACTTGCGGTATTACAGCGCGCGTTAATAAACGCGTTTCGTTTTGCACATGCGCACTTTCCACTTACCTGGGTGCCACATCAGCACCTGACGGCAGACAGCAGATTGCGATGAAAGAAGTTTGCTCCAATACCAAATTGTAATGAACCCAGTCTGGTAGATACTCAGAAGTCGTTAAAAATCAGTAATCTCAGTACCTGCAACAAAGTCTCCAAATCGTGAAGTGATATCTCAAACAGTATCTTATTACCATTAGACGAAGAGAGTGGAGGGGGAACAGACAGAGGCGAAGGTGGAAGAGATGATAAAAGATCTCACAAGAGTAAGCCCGTCAAATCCCTCTCCTTCTCCGGGCTTCTTCCATCTCCACGTCAACAACCAGTAGATGATAACAAGTATAGTAATCCTGATCACACACAGTAGTGTCAAGTGGCACTTAATCTTGTGAAGACCATGAAGACATAGCAGATTCCAGTGACGACGTCAACTTCAGGTGAGTACCCGATCTCCTTCTTCCACAGATCCCGATCTTCCTCCTCCTCGCAACCAGTCACCTCATGTAGACAGCATGGACAATGCCACTTCAGCAGTCGAGACAGGTGGCATATGCCACATCATCAATGAAGACCAGTGGCAGCGCCACATCAGCAATG
>BFEA01000003.1:8189341-8202775 GCA_003427395.1 Chara braunii
CCCGCTCCAGCCCCGCTCCCATTCCCGTTCCCGTCACCCCGACCTTCTCCTCTCTCTCTCTCTCTCTCTCCCTCTCTCTCTCTCTCTCTCTCGCTCGCTCGCTGTGTGTGTGTGTGTGTGTGTGTGTGTGCGTGTGTTGTCATATTCGCAATACAAAACTCGGTAAAAAAAGCATGACTGTGCCGAACAGACTGTTTCGTCGGACTTTCACCGACTCATCAGGAGGTTGAACCTGGACAGACAGTCTGCCCAGGATGCATTTGACTGATGGATAACGACCCACCGCATCGCCCAGAGTTGTGTGTGTGTGTGTGTGTGTGTGTGTGTGTGTGTGTGTGTGTGTTTATCTACACGCAGATACACAACCCCTCAACAAAGAACCACGCACTCACGCACACATTCACACCCACACGCCAGCCACGCACACAAGCTCACACGCACACACGCGCACGCGCACACTCACACACGCACACACGCACGTACGCACGTACGCACACGCACACACACACACACACGCACACACGCATGTACACCACTTGCACACATGGAAGGACCGTACAGATCGAGGTGTATAGACTTACGCACTCAAGTCGTCTACACTCGCGCGCAACACAACAAACGAAACTGACAGTCGAAGCCCATGTCCTCTCTCTCCTTCAGCGAAGGAGCAGTTGATCGATAGGCGTTGATGGTAATTCCATTTAGACGCTCCCAATCACGTCAAGGGCATCCTAAAACAGTGAACCGGAGTCATCATCCATTGGCAAGCCAAATTTGGTTGGAATAAAAAGCAAACAAACCATGTCGAGCTTTTGAAGGTTATTTCAGATCATAACCTGTCCTCAGCAGTCATCTGATACCCAATGACGGCCAGATTCAGATGCAATAGTCCTTGTAAGAGAATGGCCCCCTAACTCGATGACTGACTGATCAACAAAAACATCCACCTTACTACCAGTAGGCGATCGCGTCATCACAGCAAACGGGACACCTGCACTCTCATCTGGAGGCCCCCCTCCGACTAAGGGAGACTTGTCAAGGGAACGCTCCCTCACTGACATTCACTTCGGAGCCTTCGACAAACTGTATCTCCTCTCTCCTCTCCTCTCATCCAGCCTGCCACCTTCACCTTCAATCCCGTCCCTCTCACCTTTTCAACTCCCGCGCATTCACCTCTCACCAATTCTACCTCCTCAAAACAGCCACACTCACAAATGGCCCCTTCCTCCTTCTCTCTCTCTCTCTCTCTCTCTCTCTCTCTCTCTCTCTCTCTCTCTCTCTCTCGTATATGTGTGTGCATGCCGCACTCACTAGCAAATAAAGGCGGGCATCCATCTCTCTCTCTCTCTCTCTCTCTCTCTCTCTCTCTCTCTCTCTCTCTCTCTCTCTCTCTCTGTGTCTGTCTGTCTGTCTCTCTCTCTCTCTCTTGTATGTGTGTGTGCATGTCGCACTCACTAGCAAATAAAGGCGGGCATCCTTCCGTCACACCCACACCCAGACAGTGAAGCCCTGTGAGAGAGGAGAGCACCAGACACGCACGTCCGTAGCGAGGTCTTGAAAGTTCAGGGCGCAAGGGAACACGACGACTACAGATAACTTCAGGACAACAGGATGAACGAGCTGCCCTGCCACTCATTTACTACGCGCCATTTCTTCACTGCTTGATCATTTGCAGCCGTCGGATGAATCGCCGCCGTGCGAAAACGCGCACTGTTCGCGGAGGCCAGCAGTCGTCAACACGAATGACCATGGCATACTACTGTCCCGCGCTGGCTGCAGACAGCTGAATAGCTGATGCTTGCACGACCTCGGTATTGTCGACCGTCTTAGAGGTGAGAGCCGCCGAACACTGCCATCGCCACGTCAATCTCAGCAGCTCTGTCCTGGGGCTAGGTCCCACTTGCACGAATTAACAGATAGAGACCGTAGATAGCACAGATCAACGGCCAGAATCTCGTAATCCGTGCAAGTGGGACCTTGCCCCTGCAGCTGGCTGTCCCTGCGGTCTTAAGTGGGTGGCGTTCCACATGACCTGTCCTGGGAAGCGCCGCACAGAGTACTGGGGGTGATGGCACATCGTCCTGGGAAGCGCCGCACATAGTACTGGGGGTGATGTCACATCGTCCTGGGAAGCGCCGCACAGAGTACTGGGGGTGATGTCACCGATGTGTCTCTGGGAAGGGTGATCTCCCTCGGGGTATAATGACCGTACGTTGTATTCGGGTGAAGAAGGGTAGCCCGGGGGCTCAGCTGAGAGCTCTTTTTCGCAACCTGAACCTGCCACCTGAAGCTAAAAGAATGGCCGAGAGCCCATAACGCACCCTGAAAAGGAAGTATACAAGGTATGTTTCCGGCCAGATACAGTCAGAATGAGGGTGCGCTGCGTTCGGGGGAAGCCGGTAGCAATGGACGAAGGGACAGTGGCTGCCCTACCGTCTTCCCCCAAACATAACGCACCCTGAAAAGGAAAGTATACAAGGTATCTTTCCGGCCAGATACAGTCAGAATGAGGGTGCGTTGTGTTCGGGGGCAAGCCAGTAGCAATGGACGAAGGGACAGTGGCTGAACTTCTATCTCGACTATCGAAGGTCAGTATATCTGTTTATTTATTCGAGCTACCGTCTGCGCCCCGAATAGAACAGACGGTCATTGTCACTGTATCTACAAAACAAGTTGGACCACATACAGTTATAATGACCTTCCGTGCTGTTCGCGGGAAGACGGTAGCTCTCCCCCCCGGGCAAGCCCTCACAAAGTCAGGGAATCCGAACTTGAGGGATATCGGCAAGGGGCCAGGTCCCACTAGCAGCGTTGAGTTTCCTCAACGTCTGAACTGGACGTGTTCTGTGGATATGTGCAGAAATCGCGTTGAGTTTTCTCAACCGCACATCTCCACGAACGCGTCCAGATTCAGGCGTTGAGGAAACTCAACGCTGGCAGTGGGATCTCGGCAAAAGCACTCGAAGCGAGGCAATCAGGGTGTGAACACGAAAGCGGACACAAAGGGCCACTCGCTGCACTACTCTCCACATGCGCAAAAGACAAAACAAATATGGCGGTGTATCTTTCCATGTTCTAGCAGAAGATTCGTTCTCGTTTTGCACATCTGGAGAGTAGAGTGCAGCGCGTCCCAAATTCCCCAACCCCTGTCCTTTGGGACATCCGTTAAAATTGGAACGATACAGAGAAGATTAGCATGGCCCCTGCGCAAGGATGACACGCATAAATCGAGAAATGGTCCAAATTTAAATTTAAAAAAAAAAAAAAAAAAAAAATCCCCAACCCGTGCAAGCACCAGGGGCAAGGTCCCACTTGCGCCGATCAGGAGATTTCGGCCGTTCATCTTTGCTATCTACGGTCAATATCTCTTAATTCGTGCAAGTGGGACCTAGCACCAGGCGAGAGAGCATCTGGAAGAGGAGAGTTGGGATTCTGCGCTCCCGATGCCGAACCTGAACCTGAGCATGAAACCCACAGTGCCGAAACAGTAGGATGCGGGCGACCTTTGGGGGGGGAGGGGGAGGGGGAGGGGGCCAACTGAGTCGGAACCAGCTCTGCGCGAGAGTCCTGCGCCACTGACTGGAGAGCGGAACCTGTCTGTGGAAGTCTGCTGCAGCCCAGAGGGACTAAGGGCATGCTCCCGCTAAGACCTTCCTCCATTCATCTTTCCCGTAATGAGAGCCAGGTTCGTTGTGAAAACTCCCGATGCGATATGCGAAAACAGTGCATCTCAGACTGGCACCATCCAACGGCCCACAGCCCCTGACCAAAAAACAAAAGGGCACACTCACACTAGCTCTGTTTTACTTATATCTGGACGGAATTGCAGCCAGGTGCATACGGGTGTGGCCAGGCAGATAACATTTACTAAAATAGTGCCAATTGTGAGTACGCCAGAAACCTGAGTCCTCTCCGCCTCACCACTCTGCCACTCTGCCGCTCTGCCACTCGGTGCATTAGACCCCGCAGATCCGTTCAGAATGTCAAACTGACGATGCTGTAAGACTGTAAGAAAGATATCGTCGGTCATCTCACTCTCACTATAGACTTCCTCTCCTGCTTAGTCCCCTCCCTCCGCCTGAGGAAATACGCTTCTCCCCTTTGTTTTGCCCTCGAGCAGAACTAGGGCGAGAATCACAGTTGGAGTTAAGTCCATCGGAAACGACAGAAGAAGGACCAGGAGCAGGAGAGGGATTTCGGTGACCGCCGTGCTTAGGAACGCTGAGACTCATCGGAGCTCCCTGATCCCGCCGAGGCGAAGGCGCCGGCGACTTATCAATCTTCTCCCTGCTGTTGGTGCTGCCGCTGCTGCAGTCACTACTCTTACTGCAGCTCCTGCAACTACCGTAGGTCGTGCAACTACTGCAGCTACCACTACCGCTACCGGTCGTAGCGACTCTACCACTGTAACCATCAGCAGCAGCAGCAGGAGCGCGCGTACCAGTGCCCGCACCAGCACCACCACAATTAGCGGCATCATGACCAGCACCAGCAGCGGTACCATACTCCGGGGGACCACCACCAGCACCACTGGCAGCAAGGCCAGCCCGACTACGACTTCTGCCACAAACATTGCACGGATTCGTTGTAGTACTGCTTGTGGTACTGCTGCTGCCATTCCTGCTTATGATGCCACTGCCTCCGCAGTCGCACTGATTGGCAGAATTGCTACCGGTCGTCGTCGTCGTTCTACCGCTACTACCACCCCTCGGGGTGCCACTACTGGTGGCGTTGGTCGCGTCTCGTCCCCGGGGGCTGGGGGGTGACAAGGAGATCGGAGACTTCTGATTGGCAGAGGAGCTTGTGGAAGGCGGCAGGTCGAAATTCCAGTTCTTGCACTCCATCTTGGTCGCCATGCTGTCCCGTTTGGCTTTCTGGTTCGGGTCGGCAGTGCAGCCTGCGTCCTTGGGCGGGGGGGCCTTGAGCGTCGTTGTGCTCATCGATCGCAGGGAGAAAGGAGGGACAGCTTGCAGCACATGACGGACCAGGTAGTCCGCGGAACGGGCTTGTTTGAAGAAAGGGTTCTTGAGGAGTTTCTCGGCCGTGGGCCTTTTCTGCGGGTCCTTGACTAGGCAGCTGGCTACCATCTCCTTGAAAGCCTTGCTGTACTTCCTCTCATCGTCATCATCCAGGGTGGGCGGCTCGTGTTCCAGAGTCATCAGCAGAATCTTGATGGCTGGGAACATGGCTAGCGGCGCCCGTCCCCTGGCCAGCTCAATGGCCGTGATGCCGAAGGACCAAATATCGGCCTTGAAGTCGTACCCCTGTCTTTGCTCCATCACCTCCGGGGCCATCCAACAAGGGGTGCCCACAAACGTCTGCCTGGGCTTCAGCTTTGTACCTGTGCTGTCTAGCATGTAGGCCGACACGCCGAAATCTGCCAGCTTGACGGCGCCATTGCCATCGATCAGTATGTTCCCAGCCTTCACGTCTCTGTGGATAAGTCCCTTCTTGTGCAGGTAGTCCAGCGCCTTGAGCGTTTCCTTGAGAATGGTGGCAATCACCGCCTCGTCGAAGCCATCTCGAAAACCCGCCTTCATCACCTGCAGACACGACCCCCCTGACAAGAAGGGCATTACCACCCACAAGTAATGGCCTTCCACGAACGAGCAGTGGGCTTTCACAACGTTAGGATGATCTATCAGTCTCATGGTCTGCGTTTCTTTCCGTATGTCATCAAGATTGCTACTGCAACTCTCCAAATCTATCACCTTAACGGCTACGGCCTCGTTCAGTGGAAGGCACAGAGCTCTGTACACGATCGCGCCTTCCCCTCGACCGCAGTCTTCCTGCAGATCGTAGTCTTCTACCCTCGTCGGGTACTCTTTCACCGCCGCCGATTTGTCCATAGCTTCTTCTCCTATAGATCAGGATCAACGACGATGTACGGAGCGGTGCGGTGGAGGATTGAAGTGCTGGCGAGGTGCGCGATGTGTGCGAGGAGGAGGACTAACACCATTAACGCTCATGATTGGTAGGGGGCAACCGCCGCCGCCGATTTGTCCATAGCTTCTTCTCCTACAGATCAGGATCAACGACGATGTACGGACTGGTGGAGGCTTGAAGTGCTGGCGATGTGCGCGATGTGTGCCAGGAGGAGGACTAACACCATTAACGCTCATGATTGGTCGGGGGCAACGAGTTGACTAATCTTCATCAGGTGGAGGGGATTGGATTGGACGGGACGGATGATGCCCACGATGAAGATAAGGTTATGGAATTTATCTTATGATAAGATAAGATAAGCCCGACGGTCGTCTTCTTCTGCTTCTGTTCGGTCGCCGTTTGCTAACTGGCTACCGTCTTCACGCGAATAGAACGCCCGGTCATCATATAGTAGCTGCATTTGGCCCAACTTTCAGTCCAGATGCAGCGATAATGACCGACCGGGCGTTCTATTCGTGTGAAGACGGTAGGCGATCTATGATTTGTTGACATCATCAGACGCCCTCCCACCAGTTTCTTCTCAGACGTCTACCGTCCGTCTTCTGCCCCCGAAAACAACCCCTGTGCTTATCGTCATGAATGTATACAAGCACCCTTTCCGGTCCGATACAGGTCATGCTCCCCACATCAATAGATGGAGCCTCCTCCGTCCCGGTGCTACCGTCTTCCCCCGAACACAACGCACCCTAAAAATGAATGTATACAAGCTATATTTCCGGCCAGGTACAGCCAAAATAAGGGTGCGTTGTGTTCGGGGGAAGACGGTAGTAGTGTCTGCTCTTGTCAGCACCACTCGCACGGGAGGGTAGTTACAAAAAAAAAAAAAAAAAAAAGAAAGGTCGTAATAAGGATGCGTTGTGTTGGGGGGAAAAGAATCCGGTAGATGACAGCAGGCACAATTTTCTGCTGAGGAGCTTTCCAGTCTTGACCCTCTTGCGCGTCTGTGGGTCTGTGGGTCTGTGCGTCCAGCACGGATGATACGGCCAGTCAGTAGTTTTCGGTCTTCCTTCCAACACAGGCCATCCTCATAATCAAAGTATGTGACCGGAAAGATGGCTTGTATACATTCATAAAGTACTCGAGGTGAACAATGTGTTCGCGGGAAGACAGCAGCCAGTTTTCTGCTGGGATTTTCGACCTTCTTGCGCCTCTGTCCATCGAGCCTACGGTAGATGCGGCCACTCGTACGCACCTGGACCGTTTACCGACCAGGTACCACTTTCAGCAACCGCGATGATCCGCTGACGTGTCTCTCCATCTCTCTCTTTCCTTTCCCGCACGATCTGTCGAAACGGTGCTGTTGCAGCTGATGATGCTGACGCTGCCGTCGTAGTTGGTCACCATGAGGAGCACCCGTAGCATCATGAGGAGGTGGAAGGAGATCAAGGACGAGGAGGAGGAGGAGGAGGAGGAGAGGAAAAGAGGAGGAGGGCGATCGGGGTGAGCGAAGACGTCGAGGTTGACGTAGATGCTGACGATGGAGGCGGAGGATCCCGCTACGACTCTGGCCATGCACGATTCGATTGCCCTCACTGTGACCGGATCAGATCCCAAACTCCAGGTTCGACGGCCTAATAAGCTACAGTCTTCCCCCGAATACAACGTCCGGTCATTATAGCTGAATTTAGACTGAAAGATACCCCAAATTCAGCTATAATGACCGTACGTTGTATTCGGGGGAAGACTGTAGTCTAGACTGAGACGGCTAAGCGAGAGGTCCTGTCCGCATGGAGGATTAAAGACAAGAGTAGCCGTCGATCTTCGTTTTCTACAAGACAGCAGGACAGAATCTCTGTATCTGGATCAGTGCGAGTGGGGGGGGACTTGGCCCTAGGCTCTTCTATAAATGACTCAGTCTTCCCCCGAATACAACGTACGGTCATTATAGCTGAATTTGGGTCATCTTGCAGTCTCAATACAACTTATAACGACCGTACGTTGTATTCGGGGGAAGAAGGTAGCTTACCTGTTGCGGCTTCGCCCGCTATGAAGAAGGATTTTTTGTCTTGAAAAGCACGGAGGTTGAGGGGTTTGGTGGGTCAGTGATGGCTGGATTAGAACTGACCTCACGTTCTCTCTCTCTCTCTCTCTCTCTCTCTCTCTCTCTCTCTCTCTCTCTCTCTTCCCCCTGTGTGTGTGTGTGTGAGCCTGTAAGTCTTAGTTCGGTGGGGGAAGACGGTGTGATGGAGAGGTTGCTCGGGGGTAGTTAGGGGAAGTCGCGGTCAATTAGAAGAGTGCCGTTGCCATTCAGCACGTCTTGGAATGTATGAGTGGAGTATTGTATTCCAGATCCAATATGATTGGCATTTGCTGTCCCGCGTTTTGATGGAAGCCGTAATGCCTGTCTCTTATACACATCTAGATGTGTATAAGAGACAGCTCTAACTGTGCAGCGTCCCCCCTCCCCCCTACCCTTTCCTTCCTCTCTCTCTCTCTCTCTCTCTCTCTCTCTCTCTCTCTCTCACACACACACACACACACACACACACACACACACACTCTCTCTCTCTCTCTCACACACACACACACATCTCTTATACACATCTAGATGTGTATAAGAGACAGCTCTCTCTCTCTCACACACACACACACACACACACACACACACACATACACACACACACAAACACTCTCTCTCTCTCTCTCACACACACACACACAACCAAAAACAAACTCACAAATAGCCCCAAACCCCATAAAGAAACGAAAGCAACAGACATAAATGACAAAGCAGATTTAGCTCACCTTCACTCGTCGTGGGCGGTCGTCCAAAAGCCTCGACGCAATGCGTAGCCCAAGCCTCAGCGTCCTACCTTCAGGATGCAGAGTCCACCCTCCAGCAGGTAAAAGAGCTTTCCAACAACTACTCCCAGTGGGTGTGTTTGGTGTGCACATGTTTGGGGCGCGAGTGTGTTTTGTGTGGGCGGGTGTGTTTTGTATGGGCGTTCTTGTGCATGTGAGTGGGTGTATGTGTGTGCGTGTGTGTGTGTGTGTGCGCGCGCGTGTGCGTGTGTGAGTGTGCTATCTGTGCGTGCGTGTGTGTGTGTGTGCGCGCGCGCGTACGTGTGTGAGTTTGTGCTCGTATGTGTGTGTGTGCCCAGCGCGCCCAGCGTGGGTGTTTCTCCACCCTAACAGCGAAGCCGAAGGCGACTATTTGAGTAGCCCAGTAGCGAAGTTAGCCAAGTCGAAGAGTAGCTGAGTAGCCAAGTCGAAGTCCGCGCCGGCTCCCGAAAGAAGTTTAGGTAATCAAAAAAGAAAAAAGAAAAAAAAGCTTCGGGCAGGCGCAACCGTGTACCGTTCAGATACCGTGTACCGGCCAGAAATGGGCCTCGGGAGTGCCGCGCGGGGCACTACCGGGCGCTCCCGCTCCCGATACCGATATTAACAGCCCGTCAGGGGTGCGTTTTCGCCCCCTGGGACATTTATTTCACCCCGGGGACATTTTCGTCGTCCTTCGTTATACCGGTCGTTGATTCGGGCGTGTTTGGTCGTTTGCATTCAACAACAACAAAAAAAAAAAAAAGGTTCGAAAAATGCAGCCTGCAGGCACGACACTTTGGGGGGTGGTGGCAGTTTCTTTGAAAAATGCGGGACACTTTGGGGGGTGGTGGCAGTTTCTTTGAAAAATGCGGGACGGGTAGCTGCCCGTGGGACCGCGCGCTGGTGCGCTGGTTTTAGGTCGAAACGGTGGCAAAGCAGCGGCAGGGTGGAAAAGTGGAAAGTTCGCAGCCTGTCAGGGGTGCGTTAGACATTTCCCCCGAGATTTTCATCGCCCTTCGTTATACCGGTCGTTGATTCGGGCTCGTTTGGTCGTTGGAAGGTTCAAAAAATGCAGGCAGGTGCAGGCACACCACTTTGGGGGGTGTTGGCAGTTTCTTTGAAAAATGCGGGACTGGTAGCTGCCTGTGGGACCGCGCGCTGGGTTTTGGTTGAAACGATGGCAAAGCAGCGGCAGGGTGGATCTTGGGGGGGGGTGGCAGTTTCTTTGAAAAATGCGGGACCAGTAGCTGCCCGTGGGACCGCGTGCTGGGTTTTGGTTGAAATGGTGGCAAAGCAGCGGCAGGGTGGAAAAGTGGAAAAGTCTGAATCGGAAAGGGCGCGGCCTTGGCCGCAGGTTGAAACGACACACCTGCATTGCATTTGCAAGTGCAAACAGATGTGTCTGAACATGGACGTATTCAACGCCCCACACGTTTAGCGCCCGATTGAGTGAGACACATGTGACAAAGCAACAAACACTCAAGCACACGCATCTACGACATATGGACCAAGATTCAAGGACCACCTGCCTCGACACCAGCTATGAATCAAGGTATGTCAAATATCTAATACATTAAGACCATACAAATTACCTAAATCCCACACATTCCAACACAAACAGATATGATAAACACAAACACCCTAAGTATCGCACAAACACACACACACTAATCATGACACATACACACAAATACTCATTTCTTTTCATGCAACAATCACCCTACTTCTAAACCTCACCAATAACGCCTCCTTTATCAATCAATCATATACAAACTACGGTATGTGCACCCGCGCCCTCACGGTAAGTGAATAGAAGTCTGCAGCCCGTCAGAGGTGCGTTTTCCCCCCTTGAGACATTCCCCCCCCTAGATATTTTCGTCGTCCTTCATTATACCGGTCGTTGATCTAGGCTCGTTTGGTCGTTGAAAGGTTCGAAAAATGCAGGTAGGTGCAGGCACAACAGTTTGGAGGGTGTTGGCTGTTTCTTTGAAAAATGCGGGGCCGGAAGCTGCCCGTGCGACCGCGCGTTGAGTTTTTCCCAACTTACTGATTGGTTGCTCCAACAATTAAAAATGAAATTTGAAATAACGTCGGAGGATTTCTGGATCAAATCATATGAGCAATTATACGACATTCTTAACAATAGCCCAAGTTTGGGAATGGTGTTGCAACAGGGTTTAACGTCTGGAGCCCTCTGGCTAGTGGTTAGCCAGAGGATGTTGCAGGCAGTAATTACCATGTTTCATCCCCCCCCAGTACAGGAGGTGTCTCAGTCAGAGCAAAAGTTGGTGACAGGGTTATCAATATTTTTTGAATTCTCAAGGGGCTCTCAGGCGTCAGGCATAAGTCAACAATTGGAATCACAAGAGCAAGAGGGGGGTATTTCCACAGTCACCCCCCACACCAACGAAGGGGAAGAGTTGGTGATGGTGGTGTCGGATACTGCAATCGCTCAGAATGTAATAAAAAAGACTATAGCAATGAAGAATTGAGACAGGTAGGACAAGTAGGAAAGGGTGAGGATACAAAATGCAGGCCCCGAAGTAAAAGAGGATGTTATAAATAAAGTAATGATAATTACGGAAGAAGGGTTGGTAATGGAATCTCCTCCCGCACAGTTAGATAAAGAAAGTATGACCATGGGGGAGGATAATCAGAAAGAAGTGGATCTCTCAGAGAATCTCAACCTTCAGAGTCAAGAGAGTTTGAGGCGGGAGGTGGTTCTATATCAGCTGTTGCGGATAGGAAGTATGTTGCAGCCTCAGAACATAGATCAGCGGCAGTCCCTACTGTCGCAACAGCTCCAACAACAGACGCATTATAAGCCTACGCAGCAGACAGTCAAGCAACAACAATATCTCTCAGAAGATCTCAACCCTCAGGGCATCGAACAGCAGGAGTCCCGACAGGCGCAAGAGCACCAACTCCAGACGCAGTATAGACCTGTGCAATAAACAGCTAAGTAGCAATAGTAGCAACAAGATCAAGGGTTGTTTCAACAAGGAGGTGGGGAAGTTCAACAGGATTTGATGGTGGTTCAATAACAAATACAACAGTTGCCACAAGGGTTAGTCTCCTTTCCCACGCCTGTTTTACAAGAAGCAGGCAAAAGAAAAAAAACTGAGAAATGATGTTTTAAAACGAGGTCAAGCAGTCAGATCACAGGCACTGAAGGGTAACCTGGTTGTCCCGGTACGAAAACAGAGCGGAAAATGGGAAATAGGGTTATCCCCAATAGGGCAAGATCAGTACGGGGAATAACTCTGAGAGGTTGGATAACATATGTGGAGTGTCAGAGTGTCAATGACCGGACTTTCGAAAGAGACTTACATGACTTTCTATCTAAGCATTATGATCCTGGACCTCAAGCGACTCTTACGGAGGTAGGTGATAAGGCACAAATGACCAAAAGGGACATTTTTGTTCGCTTCGAGGATCAGAATGAGGCGGTGTCGAGTGCATCGGTCCGGCACCGCACAAGCGGGGCGGGACCCTCCTAGCCGCGTCACACAGGAGTTGGTCTGATCCTCATCGCGAATACACATAGAACTTCCCCAAGCCGCTCCGGCCGAGTGCACCAGCCATACCTCTCGCGAGCCCCTACGACAGGATAGGGCCTACACGAGGCACAACTTACCTCCACCTTAAGGGAGCTGACACCTCCCATCGGTGGGCGTATCCCCGCCGAGCTACCAGTCCACAGTACGAAAACTAATCAATTGCAATCGCAGAGGTGGACCAGACGAGGGCGTTTCTCGTACGTTGTAGCATAGGGGGTACGCGCGCTCTTACTCCTCTATCGGACCCGCACGCGAGCCGACGCCTTGGGGGGCTGATTTCCCAAGCGCGACTCGTCGTCGGTCGACTAGGACAAATCCCACACACTACGCGTACACCACTCTAAAGACATAAAAATTAAAACACACACGGACATGCATATATACAGACCGACACAAAACAAACAACGTGAAAACACTCCTAGTCTCTTAGTAGACATCTCATAACTCTTCGATACGGAAATCGGATAGGCGTCACGCGCGAGACTTAGTATAAAAACCGCGCAGATGCAGGGCCTTCCCATATCGACTAGCAATGCATGAATACACAAGCAGTCACGAAGATGCCGTACTATGTAGTGCCCATAATCGAGCGGTCCCTCATGGATCCGAGTACCGCCTATGAAACTCAAGTGTCAGACTCGAAGTATCGAGAAGGTTTACCGCTTCACGATATTGCATGGTTGAAGGAACATTCGTGCGACCTCCACGACACCTCCGGTCTTTAGGTTGAGTGTCCCGTTAGGCAGGGCAAATAGGCTCTATGCGGGGGCTGATCCCTTCCATGCAGAGTCTAGGGTCTGGGGTGTCCTGGACAAGGACCTTGAATCCAGGCCCATGACCAACGTCCGACTAATAAATCTTTAAGAAGCACTTAACAAATAAAAGAGTTTTTTTTTTTCTTTTCCAATCTCAGTCTCAATTAAACCCTTAAGCGTAGGCCCCTCAAGTCACACGAACACCCAACGTAGGTATATACATGTATATATGTAAAGGGGGAATAAGTATGTGACGATCACTTCTCACAATCACAGTGGGCCGTGTGTCCATTCAACTCGCAACGGGATTTATTCAACTCCGTTGAACCCGTTGAACGACCATGAGGCCCGAGTTGAATCCCCGTTGAACGGTATAACGGTGGCTTCCCGTTGAGTTCCGATCAACGGGTCGA
>BFEA01000003.1:8204440-8225456 GCA_003427395.1 Chara braunii
TTGATTGATTGATTGATTGATTGATTGATTGGTGAGGGATGGGTCGCCCCCCAACCCCCACTCAATCACACACACACACACACGCACACACACACTCACACACACACTCACTTACTTGCGCCGAAGTTGCGCGGGGTCCCGCCCGCGCAACTGTGGCGAGAGAAAGTATGTGTGTGTGTGTGTGTGTGTGTGTGTGTGTGTGTGTGTGTGTGTGTGTGTGTGTGTGTGTGTGTGAGATAAATGATCCCAAAAAATGCAGAAATTGACCTAAGTAAAATAAACTTAGCTAAGAAAATGCAGGAATCGAAACTAACTCTTATGGCTCTAGCACGTAACGAGAAACTAAAGCAACTGCCTATCAATTGAAACTCAGACTAAGTAGTGGTCTCAGTCAGCCACATGCAGGCCAAACCACAAAGGTAAGTACTCGCACCATCCCAAAGTCAACCTTATCAAACAATAGTTCATGATTTTTCAATGATTTATCACTTTATGCCCAACTTACATAATGCATAAAGCTAGACCACCCAATCTTATGGGAACATGTCTAGCTCAGCCATAAAATATACACAAACACAGGGCACTACAATTTTTCTCTTTCTTGGACACATGAATGGTTAGCCAGCCTAGTCGCCCTGAATCATTTAAGTATCCAAGTTATATATAACTATTTGCGCTTTGTCTTTTAAAACAACATATGATTGAACCGGTCATCTTAAATCAAGACTTCGCCTGTCCCTTCTTACCACAATTTTTATTTTAAATTCATATTCTCTTCAGTTGGTGATAACTATAGTCAGACCATCCAATCTTATGGAAAACCTGTCCCTTCTTACCACAATTTTTATTTTAAATTCATATTCTCTTCAGTTAGTGATAGCTATAGTCAGACCATCCAATCTTATGGAAAAATGTTTGACTAGCCTGTTCATAAGTAAGTAATATAAGATATAAACAAATTTAACCTTTTGGTTTCAGCACGTGCGCGGCTCCAAACCAGACCACCTAATGTTATGGGAACCTGTCCAGTCCTTTGTCTGAATTTCCCCCTTTAAAATAAAACAAGAGAGAGTCAGAGTCATCCAATCTTATGGAACATGCCCAACCCTCCTTCAGAATTAATAAAACATAAGAAAACCCAAAGAAGCAAGACAACCAAGTCATCCAATTTTATAGAAAAATGTTTGGTCCTTGAAAGTCAAACACATGCAACCCTCACAAGTCAAAGCGACCAGACCACCCAATCTTATGGGAACATGTCTGGTCCTTCATGCATTCAAAAATAAACATAGCACTGAGCCCTCCAATCTTATGGAGACTCTCCCAGCGTTTGGTCGACCCAGTTAGACACAAACAAAACTACCTTCCCCCCATCCTTCCCCCAGATGCAATCCCACAATCTGCTTTATGTCAATACAACAAAAACTGAAACTGAATGTGTACAATCATTCCTTTACTTAAGTTTGGTTTGTCCTGAAAGTCAAACTGAAAATCAAAGTAGTGATGCAGATAATATACTCAGTCAAAACGTAGTCGGGAATACACATAATGGGTTATAACTGGATTTATAGAGGGAAAACGAAATCTTTACCTCTCAGTTCCCTGCCTCCAGAACTCCTCCTGAGTTTTGGAAGTGCTCCTGCAATCGGTGGGCTGACTCCGCACAGAGTCTTGTTGTGGTCCTACGGGTTGCAATCCCGCCTGCCGCCTTCCTCTCTGAACAGAATTAGACTTAGATTAAGAAGGGCAAAAGTAGGGGTTTGAGACTCTCGAGATACAGGAGGGGAACAACTCAACTCCCAGGAGAGGGCCTTGTTGCCTTGACTCGCCTGAGGGCCCCGCAATGGTGGTCAACAAACAACAACAGCTTGGTCAAACTGAAGCCCAATCGCCTGCTGCTGATCTCCCTGTCGATCTTAGCTCGCAACAATGCTCCCCTTTTACAACCCTGTCTCTCCGTTGAGCTCACGATCCCAAGCTCCGTCGGTAGGATGGACAATGCACCGACCAACTGTCGGACCTGCTCTTTTGCAGAGTGATCAGCGCGCCGGCCAGCCGGTAGGCCTGCAACTTCATTCTGCCCCTTCTGTTCAACCAGCCAGATCAGCTCACCGGTCAACAGGTTAAATGCACAACTGAGTCCAAGCTACTTTACACGGCAGAGTGGCAGCGTACGATCAGCAGGTACGCGTCACAACCCCGCCTCCCCTGCACCTAATTCACGCATTGTGCCTGCTACGGATGCCGCACCCGTCCTTTCTGTACTCGACTAGTCCACGTAGTACAGCAAGACGTGAAGATAGCGACCGTGGTGCTCAACCTTGCTATCCACACAACCTTTTCTAGCGAGTCAGACAGGGAGTACGAGCAACTCTTTTATCGCCTGTCAAGTATGTAAATACGGATGAATCTCTCCCCAAAATAGCGCTTGATTCACTGCAACAACCCGACCTTGATCTCGCTCGTGAGTGCTTCCCTTCATGGTACGGATCATTAACAACGACGGGCGACACGTCGGTCAGCAAGTGAGCCTTGATTCTACGTGGAGCGAGTCGAGCTCCCAACCATCTTGCTAGATGAGTCGCTTCGCATTATCCACATCGGCCCGAACTCAATCTGTTACTCTCTCCTGCTCGATTTTGTCGAGGTCTGATCGATACCTCCACTACGTTCTTCCTCTTTCTCCTTCTCGTACGAAAGTCTCAGCACGACCCATCTCCGTTCGTTTTGCCCTCCTACTAACTACCCGTGGCTCCTTCCCAAGGAGATCGTTAGGTATTTGGATGTCGATCGAGCAGGGACGTACCACTGGCACGATCGACAAGCACCACAACCACTGCGATACAATAGGGCGCCCCCCTCGCAGCAACGAAGACAACCGGGACACCTCGCGATGCATACTAAGTGAACGTGAATCTTCCCGAAAACATAGACTGATACATTACACTCTCATTTCTTCAAACTCCAACCGTAGGCGCAACTCCTGACTATTGCACAGTCAAATCAACACCTTCGTAGCGAAATCCAGTAATGCCACCGCATTCGAGACGACCAGAAGTCTTGGGTTAGCCCCCCCCCGCCTTTTGTTCGGTTCTCATCAAAGATTGCGCACGATGCCCGCTCCTTCCCTTCTCGTTCTCCATAGCCTGTCGCACCACTTTCTTCTCCTTCCTCCTCTAACACTAGCCTTCCACTAAAACTAACTTCAAATATGACGTTGCTTCAAAACCCCTATTTAACATCTTAGGTCCCCGAAATCGGTCAAGAACTGACCGATTTAACTAAATTTCACTTCTGCTTGTCTTGCTTCCCGACTCCATCCGTGCGCTCCATTTCCTCCCTAACTCTGATCCTACTGACCTTCCATCGACTCTAAGCTTACCAATGGGTTCGCCTCCTCCAAAAACCCATGTCCTACTTCTTTTCCCGCTTAAATCCATTAACGATTCGATGCGGCAAGCCATTCAAACCCCCATCATAGCTCTCCTTCGCCTTTACCTCTGAAACCCATTTGGCGAGAAAATGTGTCCAGATCCTTTCTTGTTTGTATGCCACCTTCGTCTCTCCTACCACGCAACTTTCATCTGCGGGCCCTTCAAGTTCTTCCGTTCTCTGTGGTTAACGCAACCTCCGATCGCAGCGGAGCCCGCCAGTCCCTTAGCCTAGCGGCCTCCCCCGCCGCTCCGGCCTTACCTAAGGTGATAGCGTGGCGACCGATAATTGCCCTTGGCCAGCCTCTCAGGACATGCCGTTAGTTTTCCCCGAGCGGCACTAAGCAGAGACTGCTCGATGCTTATAGGGGGAGGGGACCGAGGGGAAGCACAGTGATATGCCCATTGAAGAAGCTCGACTCTGACGCTACCGTCCGGCACCTGGCCCGTACCGCCCACCTGCTGTGGCAGGCATCACCCCCTAATGGTGGGGGCAACTCCCGCATGTTCCCTTGTTGGAGGCTCGAGCATGGACATCGCTACTACGGAGGTTCCCCGTAATACCATAAGGGGGTAGCTTCGGCGCAGTCACGAAAACAGTTTGTGGCCGTACTTCAGGCCCTCCTGTAAATACTGCACGCCCCTACGCGACCTCACCGGACCTGAAGCGTAGGTTATATACATTCAGCACTACCGGCCCTTTGCCTTAAGTGCAATTACAAACTCAACCTTGAGCACACCCTGTTCTTAGCCACGGTGTGGAAGAGGACTTTCGTCAGCATTCCGAACATGCGGACACGCTCGAACGAGGCACGCGCTCAAGGTCCTCGACTGCCGTAATGACCATCAGATCTGGCTCCGAGTCCAGGTCAAAGAACGCCGGAGGAAAATAATGATACAGTAATTGTCAATGATGAATAAGGAAAAAGAAAACGCCTAGGCCCCAGGCTGGGTCTAGTTTTGACGGTTATCTAAATAAAACCAATACTGCGTGACGCGCAGACCTACTAAAAGCACTTCAAAACCACCCTGTTGTCAATGCCGTCCTCCCCATGTACGCACAAGTCACAGGCAAGCACACCAATCAGGAGGCATAATCTTTTTAATCCTAGCTTAATCAAAAATAAAAATTCAGCCAGCGATCACGCCGGGTCTTCAATCATCAACAAATTAAAAGATCACGCGCACCTCACATCTGTGCACCCACACACTTTCCGCTCTAGCCATCCATTCAGTCAATGTAAACCACAGACGCAGCCACACCTGGCGCGGTATACATAAACTTTAAACCAAAATTATTTTCTTTCGTTTGCAAAAAAAAACAGGGCGAATACCCTTACAAGGGTATTCGCACTGACAGTGGGCCTCAAATGGTTTTCCCATTCTACCTTGCTCGACTTGCAATGTCTCAAGATCAAGGCTAATTCAGTCTAGTCGGTGGCAGATGTTGTATCCTTTTGTTGCTCAATATTACGAAGAAGAATTCTCATTTCCTCTTCAGACTTTGAGAATGGTAGTTGGATCCGGTTATAAATCAAAGGGAGAAGTGGGGTGAGTAGTTCTATTTCAGGTGGTTATAGAGGCTTTACAAGCATTCTATGGAAAGAATCCCGCATGGCATCGAGCAACTCAGATAGCGGATTTGGGTATAAGGTCCCTGAATATGAATGGGTTTGCCAAGACAAATGAGGAGAAAAGGAGAGCATTGATAAAACAGTTAAAAGGAGTAGGGGGACGTACGTGGCTGGATCTTATTTGCATCCAAGAAACTCTCCTCATGGAGTCTCACATTCATACGAGAACACACAATTTAGCTTGGCTGCATACTAAATTTTATTCTCCGGCCCCGCGTAGTGGGTCGGGAGGGGTGACCATTTGGATTCCACTGGATTCAAGGACGGAAATCATTCAATATTTGATACATACCGAAGGATCTTTCCGCAAGAACGTCTATTTACATGTATTCGTAATAGCGAATCGCCACTTCAATCTCGCTCCAGAATAGATTTGATTCTTATGTCTGAGGATTTAAATGAGCTAATATTTTTCCCCAAAGTCCGTGGCTAGGGGCGGATCACAAAATGTGTGTAGCCCTTTTGACTTTCAGGAAGAAACTGGATCAGGGAAAATATTTTTATAAATTAAATACATAATTGTTAACACAATGTCAGTTTAAGCAATATATAAGAGATGTTTGAGAATTCTGGCATACTAGACACGATTCGTATGAGGAGTGACTTAATAATGGTCTTGCATTTATCGCTTAAAAGTGCAATGAATTTTCGAAACTTCAGGCTAAAAACAAATATTTACAGGAAATGAATATTCAAGAACAAATTCTTAATTATGAATTGGCAAATAAATCTCACACTTCATTTCACCCAGTCGATATTCAGGATCTTAAGAATCAATTGTTATCCTTTGCACAACATCGTTGGCAAGGACAAACTAACAAAGTTTGTGACAAAGGGTCAAATGGATGCTTCATTTTTTGCATTAGCTCGATCACGATCATGACATTCTTTTATTGAAAAACTTATGGACCCAGTTGGGTCTGATCCCTGTTTGTCCTCCTCCTCGGTAGTTAGTCTTAAAATCGCTTATGATTTTTACAAAAAAAAAAATTCCTCTAAGAATCCGGAAATGAGAGGGGAAGATAACACTGCGATAACAAATTTCCTGCAACCTATGATGCAAACTCTTTCTCATAAACAAAGATATTTTCTTGAGCGTCCCTTAATCCTGGATGAAATAAGGACAACGCTTCTACAGATGGATAAGGACAAAACGCTAGGAGTAGACGGACTTTCTAAAGAGTTTTGGGAAACCATGTGACCATTATTTGCATAAGACCTGAGCAGTTTTATGATTCAATATAAGATTCATGTCTGATGGGAGAATTGTTGAGACAAGATATTCTCACTCTCTTACATAAAAAGGGAGATAAAACAAATATAAAAAATTATAGGTCAATTACCTTGCTTTCTGTTATATATAAAATGTTGGCTAAAACCCTGACCAATCATTTTATTCCAGTTATGACTGACATTATTCACCCTTTGCAAACTGGATTTATTAATGGTACGCATACTCAGGATAATATTATGCTTATCAATGAAATGATTGAATTGTCTCGACAATCTAAACAAAATGTAACCTTCATTTTTATTGATTTTGAAAAAAATTATGACTACGTAGATTGTTTTTTTTTTTTGGCTTGCCTAGTAAAAATGAAATTTGGTCCCAATTTGCATAAATGGGTTCGTATCCTTCACACTAATGCCACGACTACAATCCATGTAAATGGTCATCTCCTTCTAGAGATCAAGCTACAAAGGTCTGTTAGGCAAGGGGACCCCTTGACTCCATCATTTTTTTAATTATTTTGGAATTACTAGGAGTCAACCTTAGGGCTAACTGTAATTTACAGCATCTGTGGATTTCTGGTATTCCAGAGGAAGCCATTCTAGTTTGTTTCATGTTTGCAGATGATCTCACGACCATTGTGGATGCAACAAAGGACAATATGACAGAGATTCAAGCCTTGATGGATAAATGTTTGCAAGTCTCGGACATGGTGGTCAATTGGGGTAACAAAACTCAAGGTTGATGGATTCATTCCGCTGGGGATCGTCCCCCAGAACATCGTAGAGTGAGATGGTCGCCAGTAGAAGCCCCAGTTTGCATCCTTAGTATTTCCATCAGGGCAACCTACGACTCATGATGAATGGGTGTCTAAACCGACGATTGACAAAATGCACCAACGAAAGAACAAGCATACCTCCATATTTGGGAGAGCAGTTATTATCAATAATGTTATTTTGGCTTCTACCTAGTATAAATTGGCTCTGTGGGCTATGAGTAATGCACGCACCAAAACCCTACAGCAACAGGTTACAACGTTTTTATGGAGGGGAAATCATGACCAGGAAAAGGTAATCCCTAGAGTGGTTTGGCGATACTTGATTCAACCCAAAGCTATGGGGGGTCTAGGGATTCTTGATCCCAATCTTCAGTACCAAACCCTTGCTTTACAATGGATAAAAAAACTTATTTTATCTACTGATAAAACTTGGCAGGTCATGACACTCGAACAGATTCGTAGACTAGCTCCGGTCTCAAATGAAGACATTTATCCGCTCTCATGGGTTGAGGATCGTTTTTGGACTATCCCCAGGGCAAAGGTAGGGGGAAATAGAGGGGTAGAAAGAGAGGGAACGAGGAGTGATATGGTCCTAGATAATTTGTGGGTATCTCTACTGAAAATATGGAGACGCCTACAATTACCTGATAGACCATTTCCTACAGATATGAGGAAATTCTTCGGCAACCACTCTTTGGTAATAGATGGATCACGAACCTAAACGGATGTATCTTCAACAGTTCCTCCCCAACATGGGGTCAGTGGGTAAAAAAGGGGGTTACACGTATCAAGGGCATATGGGATTCAGGTAAGAAAGACTGGAAAACAGGGGAACAGTTGAGACAAGCCCTTCGATACTCTCATTATCTTAATACAAGTTTGGATCAGATAATTTTCTCTATACCCCTGGTTTGGGTATCAATCCTTAAGAAAGGGCCCAAGATTAAGGATGGTGATTGGGTGGTAGGGGTCCAGACCAATGGACAAAAGGTAGTAGGACAGGTGGTTCACATGACCCAGCAAGGAGCTCTAGTGAGCACCTGTAAAACAAATAGAGAATTTTTTTTGATTCATTCTCCTTCAAATCCAGTTTGTCTATTCCCATTGTCCCATCTCTATCGAATTAGGGTCCTCTTCATTTCCTCAATCAAGACGTGGAGAGCTTTTCATCCGGAAATATCCATCCCGGAGCTTCCTCTTGATCCCCCAGAGTGGGTTTGACAGACTACCAAGAAAGGAAAACCCAGATCATTACAATCCCTATCTGTAAAAGCAGTCTATAGTCTTCTGAGGCCAAGAGTGAACATTTTTGCAATTCTTTGGGAAAGATGGGCTAGACACCTTAATCTTGACATGAACTCAATCAAAAATATATATATTTTTAATAAAATTAGACAACGACCAGCTAAATTTTCATCGCTGCAATGACAAATTGCTCATCGTTGTCTGACTACTAATGATTGGCTCATAGACCACTCTTCTATGCAATGCCCTGATTCGGTTCTATTATGGAGGAGATGGGATTATGTTTGGGGGGAACTTACTGGTTTGGTTTGGCCTTGGGACTGGAAGGCCATTCTTGTAGGTCATTGGGTTCCACAAGATATCATACTGACTACTTTTCAATCTAATTTTTTAAAAATTGGTAGGAAAGTGGTTGTTTGGGTCTTATGGTATAAACAATGTGTCCTTGAGAGGGAAAATGTAGCACTAGGGGGAATTGAAATTTCTGAATATATTGTTCAATTTATACAAACAGAAATAAGAGCTCATTGGGATGTGTTGCGCTCTAAATTATATAAATTACAAAGGAAAAAGGACATTCAACTCTTAATTCAGAAATTTGCATTAGACTGGCTGGGGGTTGCAGGAGAGAGGCGTCTGGGAGAGGTGACGTGGCCAAGGGGAGAAGGGTCGGAAGTCTCTTTCAAAAGAGACTTCGAGCTCTGCTTCAAGGATTGGTTTTCACTATGATCAGGAGCCTCTCTCATAGACCATAGCGATTTTGCAGATCCATTTCCCCCATGTGCAGTGAAGAAGAGAGTTTGATGTACCGTTGTGCAGTGAAAAAGAGAGTTTGATGTAGCTGCTTGGTGTGGCATGATAGATCGGGCGGCTCTTAAAATACTGAAGAGGCATGCATCTTGCTCATTTTGATTTGACAGCCTTGGGCACTGGGCCTGTTGTAATTAAAAAAAAAGGGTGTAACTTTGGGCGAGGGTGACAGTTTCTCGCGAAAATGCGGGACCCGTAGCTGCCTGTGGGACCGCGCGCTGGGTTTTGGTCGAAACGGTGGTAAAGCAGCGGCAGGGTGGAAAAATGAAAAAGTCTGAATCGGAAAGGGCGTTGCCTTGGCCGCAGGTTGAAATGACACACCTGCATTGCATTTGTAAGTGCAAACAAATGCGTCTGAATGTTGACGTATTCAACGCCCCACACGTTAAAAGCCCAATTGAGTGAGTCACATGTGACAAACAACAAACACTCAAGCACACACATATACGACATATGGACAAAGATTCAAGGACCACCAGCCTCGACACCAATTATGAATCAAGGTATGTCAAATATCTAATACATTAATACAAATTACCTAAATCCCACACATTCCAACATGAACAGATGTGATAAACACAAACACCCTAAGTATCGCACAAACACACACACACTAATCATGACACATATACATAAATAGTAAATACTTTTTTTTGTTCGTGCAACAATCACCCTACTTCTAAACCTCACCAATAATGCTTCCTTTATCAATCAAGCATATACAAATTACGGCCTGCGCACCCATGCCCTCATGGTAAGTTAACCCACCCACCCCGTTTTGATTTCGAAATGTTCAACACTCAAGGACAGCGGCCTCCTATCGGCAACTACCGGTCCTACACGGTCTTGCCCCTTTCGAGGCCCCAAAACCGTAAAATGCCCACCCTTCCTAACGGCGACCAACGTTGAAATTTCAATGATGTTGGCGGCTGTTGGAAACTGGGTCCAGCATCCCATGAACATGGTGAATAAAGCACCAACCGGGACCCTACACATATACACTCTTCGAGTTATGTGTAGTGAATATGACAAAACATACACACATTATAATCACAACCTTCCCTTTCCCCAACCACATCAACAAACCAACTACGGGCTGCCCACCTGTGCCCTCCCGGTAAGTCAATGTGACGGGCTGCGTTTTATGCCCTTGAGACCTCCAACGTCAATTTAACATTCAACGTTGGTGGTCGTTCAGGAGAGTGGGCAATTTTGAGGTTAGGGCTTACCAAAGGGTGGGGCATGCAAAGGACCGATAGCTGCCCGTAGGAGGCCAAGAAGGCTGCGGTCCTTGACATTTCAAAATCGAAACGGCTTGGGAGGCCGAGGAGGTCGTGGTGCTTGAGCTTTGAATATTTTGAAATCAAAACGGTGTGTCCATCTTTCTAAATAGAAGAGCACTTCGAATGGACAACGTGTGCCTTGTATTCAAATACAATGTGTACCCTTTCTATTCAAATTTCGAAAAGAAAAAACTCTTGTGTTCCAAATAGAATATTACCCTCTTTTTTTTTTTTTGGAGGTCAACACATGCCCTTGTTTTCCCCACCACTGACATGCTGCATGCTGTAGGGCTCTCTCTCTCTCTCTCTCTCTCTCTCTCTCTCTCTCTCTCTCTCTCTCTCTCTCTCTCTCTCTCTCTCTCTCTCTCTCTCTCTCTCTCTCTCTCTCTCTCTCTCTCTCTCTCTCTCTCTCACACACACACACACACACACACACACACACACACACACACACACACACACATTCTCCTGCCTATTGGTGGGGAGCGGTACCTGCTGGAAACTAGGTTCATCATCCCATGAACATCATGAATAAAGCACCAGCCGAGACCCCACACACGCACACGCTTTGAGTTGTCTATAGCAAACATGACAAAAGATACATACAACATAATCACTACCTTAGTACCTTTCCCCATCCACATCAACACACAAACTAGAGGCCGCACCCGAGCCCTCATGATAAGTCAATTGTGCTGGTGCCGCGCGTGGCACTACCAGGTCCTCGGGAGTTGGAATTTGCACTGGACCTATAGGCCCTGGGCCCCCATCGTCATCGTCATCGGCAGGACAACAATATTAGTCTACACCAAGGGACATCCAAGGGTCGTCATCATCATCGTCATCATCATCATCATCATCATCTTTGTCATCATTATCGTCAGAAAAACAGTATTAGTCTACACTAAGGGACATCCAAGGGTCGTGACCATCATCAGTAGCATCATCATCATCTTCTTTAACATCATCGTCGCGAGTGAGTATTAAAGGATTGGGAGGGTGGCATTATGGCGGAGTGCTCCGATCCTTTTTTATTTTTCTTCACCATTTCCCTTTTTCTTTTCACTTGATATCATTCTTTCTTCCTTCTTCCCGCCAGCTTCATCCCCTTATTCTCCTCTCCCTTCCCTCTTTCTTCATTTTTTGCCTTTTTCCTTTGTTCACTCCTGTTTTTTTCTATGCTTTGCTTTTTGCTGTTGTGCTCTCCTTTTCTGGGGAAGAAGAGGGGTGAAGCGGGGTGATGACGGGAGGAAGTAGAGGAGGGAAGGATGTGGGAGGAGGCGGGTTACAAAGAGGGAAAGGGCGAAGGAGGGAGAGTATGGGAGGGGTAGTGGGTGAAGAGGTTGGGTTAGTGACTTTGGGAGAAAGAGGGCGGTGGGGGGGTATCTCACGCTCCTTTCTTTGTCATCTGACCTATTCTTATTTTTTATATTTTCTTTAGGAATCCCTCATCCTATTTTCTTAATACTAATTGGAAATTCTATAAATTTGGAAGCCACGATATAAATTGTAATTTATCCTCTCCTCATCAATCTTCATCGACCTAATTACCATCACCCTAATATTTCTAATATCCTTATTTTATACTAGTTTTATTCTCAAGGTATGTTTCAATACCTTTTTTTTTTTTTATCTAAGGGAATTCCAGCGGATCATAACAAAGCTCACCAAAACTGATTTATTCTCTATCAAACTCATCCAGGCCTCACGCCCCCTATCCGCTAGGTTATAGAGCAACGCGACTCACTCCAGCTCCGACCAGTGTCGTTCTGTGTCAGCAACCCCCAACTGTCCCTTAGGATGCCCCCGCATAGCATCCCCAAATCTCTCTACAAGGCCTCATACCCTCACCTTCGGCAAGTTACAGGGCATCACCCCGGCTCCGGCCAGCGTCGTTCTGGCATGGAACAACCACGGATCCTGAATATAAGAGTCTAATTCTAGTGCAACTTCGTACAAACCCCCAACAGTCCCTCAGAGTCCTGAGAGATTCTTCAAACTACCAGGAATAACAAGGGTGCTTGTTTTGAATATTCCAGGAAGAATCAGAAAAAGTCCCAACCAAATTCAAGCAAAGGATATAGAAATTCCCCCCTTTCCCCTCATCCCCCTGCCCCACCGCTGCCTCCACCAAAAAGGACCGCCCCTGATCACAAGCACTCCTCATCGGCCCCAACTTGGGACAGACCCATTTCCCCCCCTTACGCCCACAAAGGCATCCAGTTCCCACCCAAAGTATGCCTCTGCCAGCCCCTTGCCCTTATCTGCCTCCGCTGGGATATGATGCCAACCCATACATCTCCCCCAGCCCCAGAATAGAGCATCCCCTAAAATCTGCCCCGTCTCCCTTCAGGACAATCACCTCCCTCCTTGTGAAGCCCCTGCAGACTAGAGCTCTCCCCCAACCCACCCCGTCACCAGAAGTAATTTGTTTACACTAAAGAGGAGAACCAGAATTCCAAACGTTGCTATAGATTATTTCCCCCCCTCCCCTACATCTCCCCCTGTCCCTCCGCTGCCTCCACCGAAAAGGACTGCCCTGATCACAAGCTCTCCTATCTGCCTCCGCTGGGATATGATGCCAGCCCATACATCTCTCCCAACTCCAGAACAGGGCAACCCCAAAAATCTGCCCCCACTCCCTCCAGGGCATTTCACCCCCCACCTTGTGAAGCCCCTGCGGAGTAGAGTTCTCCTCCTTAAAACCCCAACCCCCCACCCACACAAAAATAATTCATTAATGCGCCCAAAGGGGAACCAAAAATTAATAGTGGAGAAAAGAAAAAACGAGACTCAGGAGTTTTAGGAAATCAAATTCCTAAGATATGAGTGGAAGAGTATGAAATTTCTGAAAATTATGATGAAGAAAGGTAGATGAGAGTTTTCTTTTTTGGATTTGCTGATGACGATGAACCGCATCCTGAAGATGATGATGACGACCAACTCACCTGCTGATGTGAAAGGCAAACAAGGCCTTGAAAAGCAACATCTAATGATAACAAAATGATGATGATGATAGTAATGATGAAAATGAAGACAGAATGATGCTGCTGATCATACCGAAGAACAGTACCAACAACGCCCTATGATTACAAATTATTGATGATGATGATGATGATGATGATGATGATGATAATGATGATGATAATGATGATGATGTCGATGATGATGATGATGATGATGATGATGATGATGATGATGATGATGCACCGCGCCCTGTGATGACAAAAGGATGATGATGGTGCTAATGACAAGCACCTTGGATGATAACCTAATGATGATGATGATAAGGGTGAGCAGCGCCCTATGATGACGAGCTTCACCAACAACGCCTTATGATGGTGAACTATGATGATGGTAATGATACTGGCGTAATGACAATGATGATGATGATAATGAGCAACCCCAGCGGCACCCTATGAAGACACAATGATGATGATGATCATCATGATGAGCAGCGTCGATAATGACCCATGAGTTGATGTTGATGATGAGCGGCACCCTGACGATGATGATAGTGATGACACCTGATGCTGATGACGAACCATTATCGTGATGATGATGTCGAACCACGCCCTGTTGATGATGATGATGATGATGATGATGATGATGATGATGATGATGATGATGAGCAGCACCCTGATGATGATGACGAACCCGGCTGTGATGATGGTGTCAAACTGCGCCCTGTTAATGATGGTGCTGGTGATGATCAACGCCCCGTTGCTGATGCCGAGCAGCGCCCTGATTATGCTGATGCACCCACTTCCTCATGATTGCAGTCGCCACTGCACTCGCACTTCAGTTTTCCAAGGGCTGACTCCACTGTACTCCACAGGCGTCGACATAGCCAATGCCTCCCAGGCCATATGCCACGTGCAAAAACGCAACAGCAATGGAGTGAAACGTGGAACTCCCAGAAGAAAAAAGCCAACGGGAGTCAGTCCATCCGCCACATCAGCCTGTGACGTGGTGTGGACAAGCGCCTCTCGTCACCCGCGCATGCGCAAAGCACCTGGTTGAGAGAAGAGATGGCCACCGTCGTCGCCGCACACCTTCACCATGGCCCACCTGTGCGATGTCCCAACCCAGGGAGGGGCGCAGAGCTCCCGGTAGCGCTGTGCCCCTGTTGACTAACTCCGAGTCATGAACCAATACCTAATATATCTAAAATCCAAATTTCATTTTTTTTTTTTTTTTTTTTTTTTTTTTTAACGGAACCTTATGATTCCGGCTCCTTTTCCATTCTGGGGAGCAGCAGTCCGGTTCCTATTCCACCGGCAAGTCAGAAAATGTTATAAGGATATACGCACTCACACTCCTCCCCCTTGTGGTGTGGAGGTCCGAAGGACGACATTGATTATTTCCCGTAGAAAGGATGTACCACCCTTCACGCCTGCCTAAGTTAGCCTGATTTACCGGGAATCTGGTCTTTTCCTGTGTTTGGTGACAGAACACTACAGCCTATCCTGACATTTACGTGTCCTGTCCTATCACCGGTGGTCGGCTCTGTGTCTTATCCTGCTAAGTGTGGTGGGGCAGCACTGGGCTCTTGGTTTCGCTTGAAAAGGGGATGCTGAGGAGCGGGGGGTGACTGTGGTTGGGTTTATTAGTTAGTTACGGTATAGTGGTTGTTGTATTATGGAGGGTGTGGGAGGGGAGGGTAGGTGAAGGGTGAGTTGAAGGGGATTGTGGTGGTGTGGAGACGGACGCTAGAAGGTGGGGGGGGTCGCCTTAGGGGTGGGGAGTGGGGTTGGTGGGGGGCTAGGGCTTTTTAGTGCTTCGGTTATTGGTTAGTTATGGTAGCTTGGTCTGAGGTTGGTAGTGTGTGGATTAGGGTGGGTTTTGGGGAGGCTTTATGTATGTGTTAAGGTTAGCCAATTTTTGAGGATTAGTCTATCGTTGCTAGGAGTTGATCTAGGCTTAGGAGGCCAGAAGGGCAGATATACTAATCATCATCAGCAGTAGCATCATCACCATTCACCATCATCATAATCGTTAGCATCATCAGAAGTGGGATGCTGAGCCCGGTTCTCAGCAAGCTGGGTTCGGTTACTCCGGGTAGACTGTGAGGACCCCGGCCTCAATCATCGTATTGATAATATCAGCCTTGGGCACTGGGCCCGGTTTCGTGAAAAAAAAAAAAAAAAAAGGATTGTGAAGTCTTTTTTGACGGGGTCAGTTGGGAGCTTTTTACGTTGTTTGTTCCAGAGGGCGTGGAGTTCTGTGTCTATTAGTTGTTTGATGGTGATGCGTGGGTTTTCTGGGCTGGTGAGTCTGTCATCGAAGGTGGTGTCACATCTGTTTCCCCATATGGCCCATAGGGTGCTTTTTTTGATTTGGGAGGAGAGGAAGGCTTCGAAGCCTTTGAGTGGGGGTGATTGGTTGACGTTGAGGAATAGTGTGGCGGGGTTGATTAATAGAGGAGAGTCTGATATTTTGAGCCATGATGTTTCTAGGGCTTGCCATAGGGATCTGGGTTTTGGGCAGTCCATGAAGCAGTGGTTCAGGGATTCTGGGGTAAATTTCATTCTTCTTAACTTTAGTCCTTGCAAAAGTTTTTGAAATCTAGATGCTAAGAGTTTTGAAGTTTCACCCATTTATTTTCAACTTCATACCTCTTGAGTCTTGATTCCTAATTTCCTAATTTAGTAATTTATTAATTTTGGAGATCCAATTCCTGACTGTCTCGATCATCAATTTCTTTGTTATTAAACACTGATTCTCCTCTTTGTACGTTAAAGTATGTATTTCAGGCAGTTCGGTAGTTAGGTTTGGGGAGGAGAGCTCTACTCTGCAGGGGCATCACAAGGTGGGAGCAGATTTGGGGGGCTGCTCTGTTCTGGGGCTGGGGGAGATGTATGGGTCGGCATCATATACCAGTGGTCGCAGATAAAGGGCAAGGGGTCCACAAAGGCATGCTTTGGGAGGGCATTGGGGGGTGTCTGTTCCAAGCTGGGGCTGAGGAGTGTCTGTAATTAGACGGCCCTTTTTGGTGGAGGCAAAGAAGGGACAGGGAGAGGGAGAGAGGGGGATAAACTTTCTTTCTTGTTTTTTTTTTGGAAACCGGACGAGAAGCCGTACAACTGACAGGGCGGAAAGCCCGTTGCGGAATTTGGCGGGAGATGACGTTGGCTGGGAGAAACTTTCTTTCATTTCCTGAAGTCTTTTGAAATCTGCTTCTATTCTTCTGTGAATCATTAGCATCTTCGACATCATGCAGAAATTGCGTACCAGACTCCAGCGGCGTTATTTGCTTATCCAATGCTGCACAAAGGTGCAATGACTAGGGTTCCTGGTTGACTGATGCCAGAACCACGCTGGCCGGTGCTGGGGCAGTGAACTAAGAACATGTCAATGATCAGACCCAAGCGTCAACAGGCACGTGTTGAGCCGTTATCAAGTAACAGTGTAGCAACTGAGGTGGCTACAGCAGCAACAACAGCACCAGTAGCTGCTCCCTCATCTGTACCAGCAGCAGCAGTTGATGAAGCCACAGCAGCAATAACATCAACAACAATCTCAGACTGCAGCTGCAAGCTGCAGCAGCAGTGGTCATAACCCTTGCAGCAAGAGCGAGCGGCGACCTGTGGCAGTCAGAAGCTGTAGTAGCAGTAACAGTTTAACCAGCTACTACCATACAAAAACAGGTAGCAAGGAGCTGCATCATCAATTTAACAGCTGTGTTCATTGGTAGGAAAGCTGCCGCAGTAACTGCCTGCAGCTGCAGTGTTTCAGCAGCTGTGGCAATCAGCAGACAGGGTTGCTGCACATAGCACATAGTAGCAGCTGGTAGCACCAGTTACTGCATCAATAATTCATGCAGCCATAGTAGCAGTAGTTAGAGCTAATAGCCTTTACTATCAACTAACAACTGCCGGTAGAAGTGGCAGTAGGACTTGTCTGGGGCAGCGGGCTGCTGCAGCCCATGCTGCTGCAATGAATTGCAGCAGCATTTCAGTGGGCTGTATACTACGTAGGGTTAGGTTCGTAATTTCAGGATTTCTGGGACTTCGGCTGTGTCAATTTCAGTTGGATCCCGTGAGGGTCAGGCCTACGGTAGCAATCCTACCGGACCGTGTCTTTTTGTAGGCCGTGTGATGCATAGTCGTGTCAGACCGAGTGATGCAATGGAGCCAAGGACCAGCAAAGTGATGATAAGGACTGAGACTCACAACGCATGAACAAGAAAGCAATGTATGAACATACAATCACGAAATAAGGCAATGTAGCACAGTGGAAGACTCAAAATCACGACCTGACTCACTGGACTGAGGGCCGACTCATCCCATCATCAGACACACACCTGTGAGAGGAGAGGATGGACAACAAACAGAAAGAAAGGTCCCTCCTTGCACACACATGGGGAGTGTACCACAGACGAAGGGAAGAAGGAGGAGCAATAAGAAGATGGAGGCGGCGTCTTCTCCTGGAATCTCGAATCAGATCCTGGGCACCATAGCCCGAAATAGCCTCTGCCTGTAACCTCTCTCTCTCTCTCTCTCTCTCTCTCTCTCTCTCTCTCTCTCTCTCTCTCTCTCTCTCTCTCTCTCTCTCTCAAAGAATATTAGAAGACGACAATGAAGAAGAAGAAGAAGATCAATCTCCTCTCTCTCTCCCTCTCACCTGATGAAGTGCTGCAGCCATGAACTAACCGGCAAAGGTGCTGTCTCTCTGGTGCAGGCCGCTGGCGAGGGACCCAGCTATGGTGCCCAGGTGAGTACTCTACACCCCGCGGCTATGGGTGCCACTCTCCACTCTTCCCCTCTCTACTCCTACGCCTCTACCTCTACCTAGCGCAGCGCATGGAACACTGGCGCTGCTCCAGCAGAGTGACACCCACTGAATGGGAACTCCTGGATGTCCAGCAACTGGACTGGCCCACCTAGATATAGTGCTGTGCCTGGCTGGTGTGGCCGTGGTCTGCAACCAGGGCCGTGCGATCGTAACTCCGGTCGACCGTCCTGGTTGCAGGCCCAAGTCCTGGAACTGCACATCAGGACAAAATACTGGCCTGCCTGGGTCCGTATCGGGCATCCAGGCCCTCCTGCTGATGCAGCAGGGGAGTGCTGCTAGCGGACGAACCAGAACCTGGCCTCCCTCGGCCAAAACGTGGTCCTCAGGTCCGAACAGACACAGGCCTGTTCGGACTCTGAGGAAAGTCCGAAACGACACAACTGGAACAGACAAAAATAGACCAGCCGAAAGACTCAGTCACTCAGCAAAACCAAATAAAAGAAAAACAAATAAATAAATGAATGCTGAATCTGAGAAATAGGAACATGCGTGGAGCAAGATGCGTGCCTGGCCTGGAAATGGCCGTGGGCCTCCAGGTCGTGCAGCCCCAAGATGGCCATGTGGCCTGGGGGCCCTCAGCAACCATTTGGTCCCCACAAAGGGGCTTGTGAGCAGGCCTCAGCATTCTACACCGTAGGTGTTAGGTCCTAGGTGGAGACCTAGAAGTAGGGAAGTCACGATTTCGGCCGGGTTCTTTCTTGACTTTTTCACGTTGGTTTCGTCGGAGGTCACGTCCGGCCTGCTGGCGGCCATAGCTGGGGCCTGCCACCTCTTTTGGTTGCAGCGCTGGATTATAGACCCGAAGTTCTACTGGACGGTTACCTTCTTTTGGTGCTCTGTTGGGGCTATGTCAGCTACCAGCGAAGAAGCTCCTCTTCCATTGGATAGTCAACGACTACAAAACCCCATCGTAGTCACTATGCATGGCGGACAGTATTCCACTATCCATCTCAAGAAGATCTGCTCCCTAACAGAAGCTGACCTCCCCTTCCTCCAGTGCGTCAGCCTGCCAGTGTGATGGATGTGCATACAAAGCAAGCACTATCCCTTTCATAGCCATAAACACCCACCCGTTTGCATCATGCTGACATGCCCCTCCGCCACTGCCCACCAGCAGTGCTAGCCCAGCAAACAGCGCCTAGCCCCCCCAGCAGCGCCGGCCCCGCCAGCAGCGCAAGCCCCGCCAGCAGCACCTAGCCCCCGCCAGCAGCGCAAGCCCCGCCAGCAGCACCTACCCCCGCCAGCAGCTGGAAATTTGTTATAATCTCATCTCACCAAATAATGATAAGTAAGCACTCTTGACGGAATCCATGCCTCTGAAAAAGACATTTGCAATCTGAACGCAAATTGCAAACTTGGATAACACCAAATAAGTACGAGAAAAGCATTGAAGTCACATAATAATGAAAGCTCCCTTCTGTCCAGTCACCAATGCCAGCAATGTAGCTCACCTATATTGGCGCTCGGCGCCCAGACAACAGACAGACAGCTCCTGTGACGTGGACTCCTGTCTACAACAGGTCAGCATTGAGAACATCAGCCTGAGGAATGCATGGTCTCCGAGTGAACAGCTCGTTTTGTCTTCAGCAGGTGAGTGCCTCAGTTACACCGCTCTTCCCCTGTCTCCCCTCACAGGCCCTTATGCCCAAGGACCACCACTCTCCCCCACTGGCTAGGCGCCCCATCAGCCCGGCTATGGCTCCTTGTAGCTGCCCTGCTGCCTGACATCACAGATCCCACACGCTCCGCCAGTGCCCTCTTCCCTCTGCCCCGGCTATCATTCGACGAGCAAGCACTCCAGCAGCGCTCCTGCATCCAGTCAGCCAGAATGTAAGGAATGAGCCCAGGCTATTCCTTTGATGTTGGCTGGCTGCACGCGACCCGGCTGGACTGGGTGCTCTCAGTCCCAGTTGCTGTGCCCAGGGCCCCTTCCATAATCTGCTCGGGGCTCAACTGTAAGTGCCCTCGGCCTCAGCATCTGCAACCAACAGGGTGTTTGGCCCTACCGGTTGGTTGGAGATGCTGCGTGCAGCAACCAACCCACAAGTGCCCCATTCCTGCTCACATCGGCCTGTTCTCAGGTCAAGTCACAGTTTTTGCAGCCCTGCCCTCGCTTAGGGCGGGCATGGTCTTTCCAGGATTGCCGAGGGGGCTAATTCCTCGCACATTTGCACAAACAAACGAAAAAAACACGAAATCGGCCAAACAGATGTACTGTTCCGCTTACCAAGACAGGTTTTCTCTCCTGTTCCTTTTTGTTTCTTTTTTTTTTTTCGTTAAGCAAAAGTTATTGCAGCCATTTCTCCGTTTGTGTGTGTCATACTTGTGCAGGGGCCATGCTAATATGTTAACGGATGTCCTGAACGACAAGCTGTTGCAGCCGCTCACGGTCAGCTGTTCATTCTGTGCTTGGTGACCAACATCTGATTGATCTCTTTTTCATCAATCTGATGGATGACCTATGGGACCAGAGGTTGCAGACTTGGGGAGATCTGTTTCAATGGACCGAAAGGAACGGCCTTTTCCGTCAATGCCGCAGAACAGAAAAAAGGGAGGGGAGGGGGAGGAAGGACTTGTCATTTGAGAACACCAAGAGATGTGTGAGAAACCAATAATATCTAGGCAAATCTGCATATTGTTGAATCTTGCAGAAGCCGCTTATCTGTAATAAAGTAATAATTGAGTTTATTTTCTGGTCATTTCTGGGCAGAACATTATCAGCAGGCAGAAGGAGCTGCACCTGTGTATATGTGCTTGTGGGGGGGGGGGGAAGAGAGAGAGAGAGAGAGAGAGAGAGAGAGAGAGAG
>BFEA01000003.1:8234124-8244519 GCA_003427395.1 Chara braunii
CCTTCTGATGTTATGACTGCCTTTTCGAACTACGGCCATTTTTTCGTTGCCCATTATTGTTTTTTTTGCCCTTTTGAACTTCGTTTGTGACACAAACGTACTTGCCCCAAAAAAAAAACACGGACCCCTCCCCCCCACAATTTCAAATTCGCGATTTGGGGAGGGGTATATTTTTTCTAAAACCCTTATGAAAACCTGGGCTACCAGACCCGCACGGGCCCGTCCGCCCGGCCGGGTCACCGGGCGAGGTAAAAAAACAGTCAATTTTTTTTTTTCTTTTCACTGATGTGGAGTATTTTTGTGCCTTCCAAGAGGGATCCAAATCCAGTCTTTTTTTTTTTTTGTTCATGCCAATTTTGGRGGGGGGGGGGAAGGTGAAGGGCCATAAAGGAGCTTGAAAGGGGTTGAAATGCCTTTAAAGGGTGTGAGATGATTTTCCTTAGATTATTTTATTTTCATTTCGAATTACGTGAAGAATTTCGAAGTGACCCTCCGCCAAAAGAATTTCATTGTTGTGCGCTACGTGTGGCGTGCTACCTTGCTATCTTGCATACTGTGCAATGATGAGTGTTTTCGCCTTATCTCAACATAGACCCCTGGACGCACGTGTGAACCTTCCTGGAGTCATTGACTGGGAGTGAGTGAGCATGATATTGTGACAATTTGTTACTTGATACTTTGATACTTTGCGGCTGCATGACCACTTCTACGCTCACCAAGACTTCGGAGTTTGACGAGTGTGGAGACGTCGGTGGTGTTGACTTTCAGCTTTCTGACTTCAAAGGGATGGCGGGTGATCAATACCGTGAAGGCCGCAATGAGGGGAGGCGCCCTCGTACACCGGAGCGTGGGCGACGTGATAACCGCGACAGCAGCCGCGAGCGGCAGGGTGGTTAACGGGGCAGCAGTCGCGAAGATCGGAGAGACGAACCTCAGCGACGAGGACCACCTAAGTGCTTCGGATGTAGGGTGGTCGGTCATTACCGTATGGACTGCTGGCGGCACTGGACAGATCCAGTCACTTGACGTCATATGGAAGCGGATGGCTACATATGCCCAGTGGAGTTCAATCGAAGGACCGGTCCTCCATCACCGCCAAGACAGCAGCCGCCGGTACGTGAAGTCGCGGCACACAATCGCCTCGATGAACTGGATTGGACGATAGCATCCGTCCAAGAATTCGTCGAAATGGAGCGAGCTAGGCGTGCGGAGAAGGAGCAACGTCGTCACGAACGTGAGGAAGCCCGTAGGGTTGAGGAGGAAGTGCAAGCTGCAGAAGCTGAACGCGCGCTTCGTAAAGCCGAGAAGCTCCGCAAGTGGGAGGAGGAGCAATTGGCGATGGCCAAGGCAGTTGAAGTCCAACTCTCCGTACGGCTGGGCGACATCCGTGAGGAGATTAAAACTGAGGTGCGGAAGGCGTTGACTAGTACCTTGGTGAATAGTCAAGTTAAGACGGCTGTTAACACTAAGGGTAAAGAGAAAGTCGTTGCAATCGAGGAGTTACCGTCTACATCCGGGACTTCTAGTGAAGTCGAAGCCATCACGGAGGGAGCAGGCAAGCTGTCCATTCAGGAGAAGCAGAAACGCGGGGAGGATAGCCCACCTGTGACCACTCCTGCTAAACGCTCTAGTAAACGAACTGGTATCCGCCCGGTACGCTTGTCCGAGCGCCTTCAGCGAACCCGAACGAAGATTGCGGTTCGGCGGTCAGCTCGAGGAACAGCTACCAAAGCACTTACCGCCATGAAGCCTCCGGCCAGAGATACGATGATGGAACGTTTGCTTTTCCTCGACAACACCCGGAGAGAGCTGTCCACTTTGGACTACGACATGTTGCGAATGATTTGTCGAGAGGAAGGGGTCAACTATAGTATGAAAGTGCAAGCGATTTTTGATGTCGCTGATCGACGAGCACATGTACGCTTTGGTGAACAGTTACCAGATTTCGGTGCTTTCGAGAGTGTGGAGGATGAGGCGGTGCAGTCTGGTAATGACGAGAATGATGATAAAGTACGCCACTGAAGTTGGCTAACGACCGCCCAATGGGTTGTCGTTTCTGATGTCATTGCAGCTTTTCGGAGGGAAGTTGACGATAGCCTTGATGAGATTTTTTGTCTTTTGACACTCTTGTTCGCATTGCGGGGCCGTCTTCGGCGGCCCAACAAATGTATTGACTCTTGGGTTAATCTTTTTCTGCGTGTTGGTTTGGACTTTCTTAAGCAGCCCAGTTGTGTGTACGTGGTTACTTCGACTAGATGCAAGTCACAGTATGTGGGTCAAACTTCACGGGCACCTTCAGTCAGATGGAAGGAGCACTTGTCGGTTTGCAAACGAAACAGTAAGAAATCACATCTGTATAGGTGGTGGAAATGTTTTGGCCATGAATCTTACTGTTTGCTGCCCGTTGAAATTGTTGAAACTGCCGATTTGGTCGCCGTCGAGTCAGTCTTTATCCACCAATGGAGTCCTTTCTTGAATACAACAGGGATTAGTTCGGGCTTATCTAAGAACGGACGACATGGGAAGAAGGAACGGGTTAGACTGACTAGTACAAGGGCGATCGAGCGTGATAATACACGACCCATCAGTCCGATTTGTGTACGGATCAATAGTGATGATGGATGGTCAGTGGGTATTTTTAACCTCCTTCATGAGCAGGATGATAAGGGATCGCGTTCCTTTACTCTGAGTATCGAGGGCGGCAATACCTGGTGCGACCGATGGCAGGGGATACGTAAGGCATTTGGCAGTTCTGTTGTGACTTACGAAGGAAATACGGGGTGCCTCAGTAGTTTCAAGAACGCGTTCGAGACCAAAAACGTTGGAGGGCACGTAAGAGGGTTAATAAACCATTTTTGGTTTCCATCTTATGTAACCCCAAACGTCTTAGTTTGCTTCGTAAATGGGACTTGGATTCGTTGTCTAGCCTGTTTAACACAATCAAGGATTTTGAGAAGAAGAGCACGCGTGCATACTTGAGGCGATTGATTGGGAGGGTTGTCAAAGATGGGTCTGGGTTCAACTTCTCAACTCGCATCATTGTTCGTTTGGTTTTTGACGATCGGATCAAATTGTTTGTTGTTCGTAAGTTAGTGAATGATAAGTTGGGTGGTTTGATGCTTCCACCTTGTGTAATTCGGCGTGCACGACGATCACTCCGCATCATTTGGACACAAAATCCAAGTCTTGCGGATTTGAAATTACTGTTGCGGCTTTTGCCCGATTGGATGTGTTACCCTGCGCATGCGCAGGATTGCCGTACCCAAGGGTGCGAGGTCACGTGCGTGTCCGTTTACGCGATGTGAGTAACATTCCACCACTGGTGATGAACGCCAACAACGTCCCCAAAGCCAATCATCGGGATAGGGGGTTGAAGTTGGGTCGTGAAATCACCGAGAGCTTCTCTAAGTGGGTCAATATTAAAGAACAGACAGTCTCTTGTTCCAATTTCAAGCTGGATCGTTGCATGACACCGCCTGGTTCAAGCGAGGGTTGTTGTTTTCTGGATATGAGTACGGTAACAGCGATAAAGCAGAGGTTTAGTGGTCTTGTGCTTACCCCTCTGGATAGGAATCCTGGGTGCTATGTCCATTGCTGTATTACGAGGGGATGATGGCACTGTTTGTACGGAATGTCGGTTATGTGCCGACCATGAGGACCGAGCAGATTGTACTCACGGAAATGGAGTCAGCATTGAAGGAGTCTGGGATTGGGAAGTTCGCCAGATGGACCAGGAAAGGTTCCATTGGCCATGCCTTTGCAATGCCTAAGCATAAGGACTTGGAACGATTCCGTCCTATCTGTCCGTCGTATTCCGAGCCAACGACAAGAACCAGTAAAGTTGTTGCTCGAGCCCTTAAGCATTTGTTGGATTGGCTGCCTCAGGACTGGCACTTCAATTTGAAAGCAGTGTCGTTGTTGAGGAAGTGTCTGGATGGGATCAATAGTAAACTGTCTTCCCGGAGTGTCGATCCAGGTCTGGTAGCACGATCATTCAGCATTAAAGACATGTTTAGTCTCCTGCCGCATGAGGAGATTTTGGACGCAGTGTCCTGGCTTTTGGACTTTCATGTAGGGAAAGGCAGAAGCTTCGTTCGAGTAAACCCGAGGGGAAAGGGTTCCAGCTTTGGAGTTACAACGGGCTACGATCACTGGAGAAGGGTCAATTTCGAAGATATCCGCAGATTTGTGGAATTCGAACAGTCCCACACATATACCTATGCTTTGGACATTCTGCTGCAGCAGAGGATCGGGATACCCATGGGGAAGAGTACCTCTCCCTCATTGGCATGTATCATGTGCGCTCGGGCTGAGTATCTTTTCCTCCAAAGTTTGGGAAAGCAGAACAGGGCAGTTTTCGGGGTTTGCCTAATCGACGACGTCGGTCTGTTTATTGTTGAAGGGCATCTGAAAGAGACGAAGGCGGGAGACATATTTTCAAGATTTACCAAATGCTACCCCGACAACCTGACGTTGAAAAGAACGGATAATGGATCTGGTACTTGGGATTTTTTGGGGTATGTGGTAAGGATTAGCAGCTATCGTCCTTTCATCGAGTGTGTGCAGATCTCGAAGAATGAGGAGACGCTGTGGACGGAGGAGTGTCTTACCTTCAATGGTCAATCTTACCTTTCTTGGGGAAGTAAGATTCATAAAAGCGCTGTCCTTGCCAGCCATCTACACCGTATTGATCGCAATACATCTGCTAGACACGAAATCCCGAGACGAGTTGTGTCATTAAAGAGGGAATCTAGATTGAAGGATGTCCCCTCATATTTCTTCATTCGCGTGCTCAAGCGTTTTGCTCATGGGCGGGACGCCCATTGGAAGCTGGCGGTCGATATGGTAAGCTGAGTGAACTTTGTTGTTACCAGTTGATTTTGGTCCCTGCAATATTCTGTGTTGACAGGGCCTGTGACAGGGTTTGGTGACTGTGGTTTTGGTAGATTAGCAGTTCGCTTTCGATGATTAGGCCTTTTGGAGCCCAGGCCTGTTTGGCTTTGTTTGGACTTCGGATCCGTGTAGGATCAGTCAAGGGTCTGGTTAGGGGCCCTGGTTGTTTGACCTTGGTCTTTTCACAGATTTTGCACGGTGTGAGTTAGGCCCCTCGAGCCCGGGTCGTTGTTTTGTTTTGCGTGGATATTGGCTCCTTGTCTCTGTTCTGACCTGGGGAACACCCCCCGGCCTGTAATTTTGAATTTTCGAACGTGGACAATAAGTAGGGTAGGGTTGATACCGAATGTACCTGGCCACGGGTTAACTTTCGGGGGATAGCTGCAGCTAATTTTGCTTCGACACTGCACGATTGACTGGACATTAGCGTTTAGCACCACGGTACTTAAGCAGTGTTCAGTACTGTCGTAATCCTCTTATGGTGGATGGTCCATCACGGCTTTTGCCGCGATAGACCGTGGTTATGTGGTATGATCGGCGGTTTCTTGGGTTTGTGGTTTGGAATGAAGGTTACCGAGTACTTTTCATTGTTGTGAGCTACGTGTGGCGTGCTACCTTGCTATCTTGCATAGTGTGCAATGATGAGTGTTTTCGCCTTATCTCAACATAGACCTCCGCCAAAAGTTGTTTGGTTTGCTATTCTGCACAGCATACTTTGTTTTCATTTCTTTTTTATTTTTTTTATTATTTTTTACTTTAAGTGGGATATGGGCCTGGACCCCGCTGGGCCCAATTGCCCGGTCACAGACAGCCTCCACGGCCGCGGCCGAGGGTGCTATGCTATGTGACACCCGCGGCCGCGGCCGCAGGCAAATCGGCCGCCGCGGGCGGAAAAGTCGGCCGTGGCCACAGCCAGGAGGCCTACTTTGCGGCCTGCTGTTTTGGTTTCTTTTTTGAGTAAAAAATAAGTAAAAAGAAAAAAAAGGGGTTGTAGGGTTTGCAAAACCCTATAACCCTATTTTTTTTTTTTCAATTTGACTTGATTTAAGATATCTAAAAAATGAAAAACGAAAATCAGTTAATAATAATAATATTAATAAATAAAAGAAAAGTAGGAATTTCTTTTTTCCATTTTTTTCATGACTCATATGGAGTAAGGGCTGGACCCCACAGGCCAAAATCTTGGAAAACGGGCGATGCGAGTGCTTTTCCTGGACCCCACTGGAAGAAATCGGGTTCCTGGAAAGTGTTTTTTTTTGTTGCGTTTTCCGCTTCCCGGGACCCCACAGTCTGGAAAAGTGTTCCTGGAAGATGGCACTTTGACATTTCCACATGTGGTTTCGGAAATGTGTCATTTTCCGTAGTTGACGGCACTATTTTGTGGCAAACGGACTGGGTAGGGGGGGGGGGGGCGCTGGAAAAGTCTGGAAAACTTCCTTGCACAACCCGGGTCCATGGAGTGTCCGGTAGGTGGCATCATGGGCGCCCATACCACCCCAACGGCCACACGCCGCCACCCACACCTCCCAAGTCGGACATCGTGGGCGCCCATACCACCCCAATGGACTTCGCTGGTCCACAATGACGGCAAGAGCTTGGAAAAGTCTGGAAGAAATCGCTTTTCCAGGCCTTTTCCCGCCTCTTTGGTGGGGTCCCGTCGTTTCATCCGCGGAATCTTCCAAGTGCCCTTTCCACAATTTCCAAAATAACGCACTTTTCCAAGGTTTTTCCAGTGGGGTCCAGCCCTAAGAGTCCTCCTGAAAAGGAAAGCAGGTAGTTTTTGTGTTTTCCCTTTTCTTCTTCTTCTTCTTCTTTGTGTCTGACACCTTTGCTGTCATTTTGCAGTCTTACTCATTTGGAGATTCAATAAAGTAGTCCATAGAAAAAAAAGAAAGAAAAAAAAAGTAGTCCATAGCAGCGACGCACTTTCTCGTACATCTGACACCTTTGCTGTCATTTTGCACCCTTACTCATTTGGAGATTCAATAAAGTAGTCCATAGCAGATGTGTTGCCTCGAAGCCCCATCTTCAGGTGGATCCTTAGGAATCTGCAAACAAACCCAACTCTGCCATGACTTCAGGCTTGCTGTATACCATCAGCGAGGGTGAGGAGCGTTTGTGTATCCTAATGACCGCAAAATCATGACTCATCTCATTGCACAGAGTCATGACGCTCGGTGCTTGCAGGCATTTTGGGTTTATGAAGACCTATGAAGCCCTGATCCAACAGTTCTACTAGACCTGGGAAATGATGTCCTACAATACTTAGACGTGTATGAGATGTGCCAAAAGAACAAGGTCCACAGGCGACCTCCTATGAGACTTCTCAAACTGTTGCCTATACCAGATGGTCCAGGCGAGTAAGTGTGCGTAGACTTCACTGACCTTGGCAAAACTACCCCTTATGGGATGAGACAGGTTATGGGATGGGATAGGTTATGTTTTGCGTTGGCCGTTTCTCTTAGTATGTTGAGTTAACTCCTCTACCGGTCGAGGCAAGAGTGCTTATAATTCGAGAGGTTTTCTCAGAGAGGTGGGTGCGTGCCCATGGACACCCAACCTTCATCGTCAGTGACACAGACCCACAATTCTGCAGCAATGAGTGGCAGTTCTATTGCAATGACTATCTTCACTTCAGGCTAGACATGACTTTTGACAGACATCCTGAAGCCAATGGACAGGCTGAGGTGATGAACCTGATTCTGTTCCAGCTGCTACAGCCTGTGATCTTACCCAATCAACAGGATTGGGACAAAGATGTGTCCAAAGCTCAACTAATGTCTAATACCTCCATCCATACCTCTATTGGATTTCTGCCATATCGGCTTCATTGGGGTAGAGATTCTAGACAACCTTGTGATGGTATCATCAAGAACGCTAAGCCCAAATTGACTCCTGACATTACATAGTTTGTCAAGAGTCGTGAACGGGATTTGGAGAAGACAAGGACTATTATGTTAAGGGCACAGAAACGAATGATTGAACAGGCTAACAGACACTTATTGCCTTCCCCTATTCGTTCATGACTCTAGGTCTGGGTCAAGAGATCTGAGTTCTCAAATGAAGAGGGTATCTCGAAAAAGTTGTTGCCCTTGCACTATGGTCCATGGCAGGTTATAGATATATTAGAGGGATCTGATCCGGTTGGTCCTTCCTACGTACGGATGTACCGCTCCATCAGGACCTACCCCGTCTTTCATGCATCGAAGTTGTCCGTACCTTCTACACCCTCTGATGTATCCCCGGACAGGGCCCCTCAATTTGGTCCACCCATTCCTTGCAAGAGATATGATGTCGAGAAAATTGAGGACCTATAGGGCACTGGGCCCTACTGCGAATCAAAGGGACCTCGCTCTCGAGGGGGGGGTAGTGTAATGACCTGCCAAAACACAGACTGAGAAATCTGCTGATTTCTGAGTTTTGCCGCAGGAATGTGTGTTGTGCTCAGATTCCTGCTTTCTGCTGAGATTCCAGGTCTGTGTGTGTGCGTACTTGCTGGTTGCTGTGTGCCTGTCTGAGTGTATGTCTGCCTGAGTGTGTGTGTGACCCGCCAGGGTACTCTTTGGTGGGGCTGAGACTTACCTGCGGCCATGACTCTGAGGGTTGCAGCAGGGGAAGACATTCAAGTGGCCGAAGGGATAGCTTAGGGCACACTCAAGTAGCGGTAGTGTAGGCCCGGTAGTACTTGAGCAGCGGTAGGCCGAGCAGAAGAAGACAAAAAGTTAGTACCTTTAGAAGCACTGGTCCGGTAGGCTGAGTCCAGGGCCTGTACCGGTGGTAGATATCAGGCCTGCAATGGTGATTCCCTCCGAAACGGAAGAGGTACCCGTTGCTTGGGACGCCGAGCGGCACGGAAGTCACCGCCCAAGAGGCAGGTTGCCCGCTATATCTCCAGACAGAGCTTCAAGCTCAGCCTCATTGCGGTGTGCAAGTTCGGGCGCCATGCTGCCGAAGCCCTGGTTGGAAGAGCGCTGTGTAGAGTGCTAGGAGGAGCGCCTGGGCTTCCACCATGGCTATGGTGGACAGCATCAGGAGAGAGGAGGAGGAGGAAGAATGGGACTAGGAGGAGAGTGGCCAGGGGTACTTACCTGGCTATGGTGGGCGCCATCTTCATCTCCTTCGTGGGCGCTGCATCTGGAAGGCCCCCAGAGGGGTAGCACTGCATCAAGAAGGCGGCGCTGCATCTGGAAGGCCCCCAGAGGCCCCAGAGGGGTAGCACTGCATCAAGAAGGCTCCAGGGCAGAGTCAGGCATAGCGCCCTGGGCATAGCTGCTTTTGCGTTGTCTTTTGAACATCAGGGCAGGGCCCCTAGTAGTCCACCATAGCCATCACCTGTCCAAGGTGGATGGAGGTGGAGGTCCTGGCTATGGTGGATCTCGTGTTGTGCTGGCAGTACGAGGGAGATTCGGACATTGGTTCTGGTTCAGCCATTCCTTGCTATTATTGCTATTTATTGTTAAATAATAAGAATGGGGGAGATAAGGAGGAGGAGATTGGTTGGCAAGAGAAGGGCGATTTGTCATTTTTTTTCTGGTCCTTTTTTTCTTCTTTCTTTCTTTTCTTTTGGACGGCTAATTCGTGTAAGCCCAACCAATTCAATTACCTGTCTAATCGGGTTCTTGCAATCCCAACCAATCCAATTACCTGTCGGACAGGATCGCCTTTCAGGCCGTTTTTATTGTCATTGTAGTATTACAGGAACCGCGCATCAGCCACATCCGTGCTCGGATCACAAACAAGGGAACATGCTGGACCTGCACCCACCAGGACGTGACATACCTGCTACAGCAGGTGGGCGATACTGGCCAGGGGTCAGCCCATAGCATCAGGACCGAGGTTCTTCTATGGGTCAATCGCTGTGCCTCCCCTCCTGTCCTCTCCCCCTATGAACATCAGCAGTCTCTGCTCAATCCTGGTGTACACATCTTCTTCTTCTGCACAGCCAGGCGAAACGCGTCGGGGAATGTGCGAATGTGCGCGTGGAGCAGAGTCCGTGTAGGTGCTTCATTGACATCATAGAGACATGGACGCATAGCCATTGGCCTCGCTATTTCAATTCAATTTCAATTCAATTCAATTCTTCTTCTTCTTCTTCTTCTTCTTCTTCTTCTTCTTCTTTGTCTTCTTCTTTCTTCTTTCTTCTTTCCTCTTATTCCTTTCTCTTTCTCCTCTCAAGTTCTTTTATTTCTTTTGCAATTGGACGGCGTTGTCTTTCCTTGTGTATTTGCACTTCTGAATTGGCCAGGATCGTAACAATAGGAAAACTGAGAGAAGAATATATTAGCTTAGTTTTCACAGAGACAAAAAAGGGAATCGGATAAGGAGACACACATCATCGTCGAATCCAACGGGCGTCCATAGTTGGTACATCCACAAACTGATGAAATACAGAGCCAAGTTGGAATGCAGATACAATCAGATGACCAGAACAAAATCATGCTGAATCACGTGGGGCCAACCACTGCAATGATGAGGTTTTTTTTTTTTTTTTTTTTTTTTTTT
>BFEA01000003.1:8257533-8301851 GCA_003427395.1 Chara braunii
GAGAGAGAGAGAGAGAGAGAGAGAGAGAGAGAGAGAGAGAGAGAGAGAGAGTTTCCATCGAATTGAGGGCACGGCAGAAAGTTGGGCTGTGTGACAAATTTCCGATATTCCCCGGTAACCGTCCTCCCAGGGCCAGGGGAACAGCCGCCACTGCCACCGACGGGCACAGGGGCATCCTGGAAAGATGGAAGGTACCGATAGGGGCATATGGAATTGTTTTGGCCTTGTACTCAACGGCTATCCGGTAGGGGCATACTAGAAACTTGGAACCGGTACCTGTAGGGGCATTTTGAACAGATTTAAGGCCCAAACGACGCCGGGGGTTTTTCAGAAACTCGAATCATTGCGGAGGGGCATGACAGGGTAAGTGGGGCAGTTGAGGGGCATGCCGCAAATAAATGGATTTCGGAGGGGCATTTCGAAAATTTCCCCTTTTTTTTTCCCTCCTGCACTACTCTCGAAATGTGCAAAACGAGAGTGAATCTTGGCTAGAAACATGGAAAGATACATCCTCATGATTTTTGTCTTTTGTGCATGTCGAGAGTAGTGCAGCTATGCCCTATATTTCAACAGTTCAATGGTGTACCCGCTGAGCTAGGCTCCTGGGTTTTGTCGGAGTTTCACCGACTCATCAGGAGGCTGAACCCTATACTATATACATACATATGTAAACATAAGCTGTCGGGTCTTGGAGACCTTCCCTCTGTGTGTCGGTCTGCCTACCTCCCGCCCTTCGCTGTCCTAGGGCCAGATCCCACTGGCAAAGAGGATTGGAATAATTGTCTGAATCAGGACATGTTCCACGCAGAGATGCCTAAAAGCAGATCAATTACAGTTTTTTGCACCTCTCCACAAACACGTCCAGATTCAGACACTTCTTCGAATAGTCAGAACGATGCAGTGAAGACTCTCGTTGACAGTCGAGGGCTCACAATCGTCGGCTTGGATGGTACATCTATCTTCCACTGGCCGCAGCGACAGGTCTCCGAAAATATAGGGAGGCCCAGAATCCCTGCCTTTTTTTTCTCTTTTTTTTTTTTTTTGGACTTTTTTTTTTTTTTTTTTTTTTTTTGAAAGGAAGAAACTTTCCATTATCAAAGGAACACAGGGGCCTGGGAACACACCCCAACAAATCAACCCGGTACATTAACATGCTAGGGCCCATACCCAGCTGTAGGCTCCTGGAAACGGGGTCCAGTGTCCCTTGTCCAAAATTCCTCCAAAAAACCAAAAAAAGTAAAAGGCCTCCAATGCAGTTACCATTCAAAAAATACCTTTCACTGAGCCAGCAAGCAGGAAACCAAAATTAAGGGCCTAAAAGCCGGCCCCCCAGTCTATGAGAGCTATCACCACTCCCTATCCTAGTCTTAACATTTCTGTGCAGCTACTTGCTACTTCTCCCATCCCTGCTCAAGGAGGCTTCAACCATGTTGCAAAAGTGAGCTTTCTATCTGACGACACTATGGTCCACTGGTTTCCCTGTGCCCATGTTTGCTTAAACCACTCGAACCCTTTCCTTTTGCTTTTAAAACAGCCCTGCCTATCTGCTTGAATAGATAGTCGAATGTTCTTTTTTATTTCCTGTTGCTGCTCCTGTAAAAGTATCCTCGTTTGTCTGAACACCTGAGCATTCCGTGCTCTCCATATTTCCTGAAGTATTATCCCTCTGCAGGTTAGTGCAACATATCCCCAACCCTTCTTATATTTGGCACTCTGTACCGGTAATAAGCTGAAGACGGTCCAATCATCAGTCCACGGCCAGGCGGGGTCTACTGCATCTTCCCACTGTTTCAACCACCAGCTCCACAGTTCGTCCGCCAACGGGCAGTACAGCCAGAGGTGGGCATTAGACTCCCACCCCCAGTTACATCTAACACATGTTTCATTAATCTCCATTCCCCTGCCATGGAGCCAGATAGATGTAGCAATCACAAATACGTATCCCTGAGGAAAAATCCTGCGGAAGCCCCGAAGTACGGACACAGACAGAAAGGGGTTTTTCTTTCTTTTTGCTTTTGTTTTCTTTTTGAAACGGCTTTTTCATTTTGTTTGGTTAATAACTCCCGCGCGGGCGAAGAGCGGCCGCGGTATGAAAACCAAGAAACGGGGGCGGTTGGGGACTTTTTGAATTTCTGCGCGGGCACGGCCAAGCTCCGATTTCTTCGCGTGTCTCGCATCCCCGTTTCTTGCTTTGCATCCCCGCGCCATCTTCCCTTCTTGCTGCGCGCATTTTCCCCATGCCGGACTCTTCGTCTTCCCCTCCGCCCAGCTCGATCCTTACCCCGCCAAGTGATTGGCCACGTAGTTGGGATCTGGGTATTGCAATCCCTTCGCACTCTTGTCTCCCACTTCTTTCTCCACCCCCTTCTCCTTATACAACGGAGTCTTTCCATGTCCCTTAACGACTTCTTTATATGTCTTCTTTTGCTTCCCTCTTGTATCCCCTTTCGATCCCAATGGCTTCAGACCCTTTTCTTGCCCATTCGGAGGGGGATGGGGGGGAGGAGGTTTAGGATGCTGCTGCCGATTTTGGCGATCGACGACAGTCCCACCCTCTGGTGCTTGTTTTTATTTTGCCGGACACGAATCATCTGAATCTTTGTGGAAGTGTCGCCGACAAACCTTGCACCATGCGGTGTCTGCACAGATAATATCAATGCTAATTACTCCATCTTTCTTAAGATCCATCATCAATCGTTTCTTATAACGCAGCTTAGCCGATGGAGCTAAGTCAAACCTGATGTTTCGAAGATCTGGCTCCAGCGGGTCAGTATACGCTGAATAGTCCCTGATAACGGGCCCAAAAGCATCTTGGACCACCCCTTTCAAGAGACCTACCGCCGAGACCGGGACCTCCATACAACGGATCCAAAAAAAATTTTGACGCATGGCTTCTCTCCAATCTTGAAGACTTTGCTCGCTCATCCACGATCTGAAAGTCAATGTGTGGCGACGTCCATCTAACTCTATCTTGTCCCTTCCCTTTCTGAGCATCCAATCAGCTACAGGTTTTGACGACGCTACGTAGGTTGCAAGGCGCTAGCTTCGCGCCTTCGTGGGATCCTTCGTGGGATCCTGGATTAGGCGCTAGCTTCGCGCCTTCGTGGGATCCTTCGTGGGATCCTGGATTAGGCGCTAGCATCTTATAGGCAGCAATCCATAGATTAATGTCTTTCATGAGACTGCTGAATAGGCCACTGGCCCGAAATTCATCATAGCTAAGCGCGCTATGGCGCATCCAACACGTCCTCTCCCCCTTACTCTCCCAGAGCTCCTACCACCCCCACGGCGAGTAGAGCCCTAGTGACTGTTCCCTCCGTTCCTTGTACTGCCCCCTCTGCTCCTCATCCCAATGGCTGTATTCTTTTCAGTATTTTCTTTCTTCTCTCTCTATTTCAAATAGAACTCATGGCAATGTTCTATATAATGTACAAGCGCGATTTCTTCTCATCTTTCTGATTTCTCAGCTCATACATCACTCATAGGGTCCCAGGCTTAAAAGTTTGAATATCTTGAGGCGAAGGACGCAGGTTCCTCGTGAACCAGGCCGCTTGTCGGCCACCGAATAAATTTAAGAAGGATTATGTTTCCACTTTCTTGCTTGCTGCTGATTCTGACCGCTTGTTTGTCTGAAAATCAGTTCTCAATCTGAACTTTGTGCCAGAGAAAAGTTACCTTAATTTTCACCTTGGCTAAAAATCAAAAACATTGTCAGTTTGACATCAATGCTTGGGACACTTGTCCAGTCTGCCATGCTTGAATTAGGGCATACCAAACCCTGTCTTCTTTCTCTGGTCTGAGTGAGGCGTCTCCTCAACTTCTCAGACAAGGAAAAGGGATACCAAACCCTTTTTCCTTTTCCAAGATTTATTGATTGCCTTGGTTTCGGCCCACCACTGGCCAGGAATGCTAGACGTTCCGTCAGTCTGACATACCTCATTCGGCCCGCCTCAGGTCAGGACTGGCCAGACCATTTGTCTTGACAGCCCCTTTGACCTGCCTCAAGGTCAGGACCAGCATACCCACTACTAGAGTATGGCAGCCCTTTGGCACTCTCGCCAGGACACCCAGACTATAGCGGGTCTGGTCACCCTATGACAGTAGACGTCCCGTCAGTCAAACTGTCCCGAACCCGGATTTGCCCACTGCGGTCAGGGACCGGCTCACCTACCAGTTTTTGGCCAAGGGCGCTGGCTGCCCCGCCCAGATTTTCAAACGTAGGACCTGGTCTAACTACGATTCAAGGCTCTGGCTAACCTTACTGGATTGCAACCTCTGACTACGGTAGGGTTCCAGCTGACCCCTTTCGACCTCATAGGCCAGACTCCCGGAGCCTTAGCCTCAGTCGACTACAAAATTCGACACTCACGTCGGGACTTGCTGACCCCACCAGATTGCAACCTACTACGGTAAGGCTCTGGCTGGCCCCGACAATCAATGCATCCTTAGGTTAGAGAAGAAGACCCCAGGTACAGACAATCAGGCAAGCATCTATAACCCACAAGCAGACTGCCCATGCCCCATAACAGGACAAACATTTCTTAAGAGACGTCACTTCAGTCTTAAGAGGCACTGAACAACAACATGATAACTAGCACCAAGCCCTTGCAGGAAACCTCCCTTCAGCTTCAAGAAGGATGCTTAGTGCTGGCCCCAGAGAGGTCCCTTCCCTCAACTGGGAATTTCTTTTCCAAGAGACGTCCCGTCAGTCCCAAGGAAATACTGAAATGCTGATCTCAGATAGGTCCCTTCCCTCATCTGAGTGAAGACAGGCAACTTAGTTAAGAAACACGAAGTCCCTCTACTGACAACTTTCAGTCAAGTAAAGCTCGACTTTTTTATGCCTGTCCTCATCTGAATTTCTTGGATGGACAACTTAGTCAGAGACACGAAGTTCTTCTGCTGACAACTCTCGATCAGACAGAACTGAACTTTTTTATGCCCATCATGCATTTCTCTTTATCATAAGAATAACACTGATTAGATCCTCTGATGTGCCATAGCCATGAGTTCCTCATATCTTTGACACTGCGTCAATGCTCACGAAAAAGTATCTCACAGTTATCTCCCACTCTCAGGGATTTGAGACTCATGGATCGACTGTAGCATTACATTAAAGATATAGTCTTATTAACTTCGTTGCTTGCTCAAGCAGAAAATTAACTGACATGCAGAAAATCGAAATGCTTAATTGACCATGCAAGAGTGATCAATCTGCTGAAAATTCAGTCTTGCTATCTCATTTCTTACTGTATTTTCCTCTAAGTTATCTGAAACTGCTCTCTTACTGGATGGTTGACCTTTCTTTCCTCTCTTTGAGGTCACTGTAGGGATAAGATCAAGGTCTCTGAAAATTACTTACGAAGTCTTGACCCTGATACCATGTCATAAATCCGAGATCCATCCTTCTCCGATATCGTATGGACTTGTCCTCGTCTTTCTAAATTTCTCAAGGATGTCAAAAGTTCATAAGCCATACCTTCGATCAAGCCTGATCTTCTCCACCAACTAGTGTCAATCTCCTTCTCCAGTCCAAAAGAGTACCTCACACAGGAAGAAATAAGACACAGTTAGCAACTGTGATTCTCAAGAGAATCGAGACTCAATGAAAATAATAAAATTAATACGAAACTCATAATATTGTCAACAGTTCTCACGCCCTAATCAAAGCTCAAAGATGATGATGATGACCCAGGCTCATTCCGGACACGAGAATCTTTTCATGAGATCAGCCGGGGCGAGTGCTCATTCGCCAGTATGGTCACACGCTTATACAGTCACACAGATAATCGCCCAGTCTTATTGACAATGCGTGAGACAAGGAGGAATCTGGTCTGGATACTGAATCCAATAACCTACGCAGGTACGGCTGTCGGGTGGTAGACATGTAATAACGAATCGAGGGGAGCTCACAGTTTGTGACTGTTTTGGTTTTGGCAATGATAAAGGAGTTGTCTTGCCAGATCAAAAATAACTTTTGATTTGATAAGACTAATCTGAGGCCGTTTCGAATGTGACCCAGTAGTGCGGGAAAATGCGTGATAGTTGTCAAAATTCGCACTTTCCTTTATCCTTATCCATGCTTGTGTGTGTCACCCGGATATAAATTTGAGCCTGCTCCGAGCGACATCTCAGCTTTTTGTAGGATGTATGTAAGTGGACGTGGTGCTCTACAGACCGGGACATCGAAGAGAAACTCCTTGCTCGAGTGTTATTATTATTATTGTTATTATTATTATTATTATTATTGTTATGATTATTGTTATTATTATTATTATTACTAATACTATTGTTATTTTCCAGAGCTTGCTGCTAATTAAATGTAGCATCTCCGTCGTTCATCGATGAAGGAATGAGCAGGGTGACAATACCTGGCTCAACAAATGTCTTTGAACCTAACTGCGTGATATGGGTGTTGAGTCAATATTTTCGCGTTTCCATGCACGGGTTTGATAGAAAGGGGAAGTTTAGAGTCATATGAGTAGTCTGTCTCAACCTACCCTCCTTTGGTGGATGTAACGCCCATGACAAAACTTGTACGATCTGGCGGTGGTGTGATTTTTTTTTATAGAATACTCGTACGGTCATAAGATCCGTGCGATTATCTGTGTGATTGTACAAGTGTGTGACCATATTGGCCAATGAGCACTCGCCCCTGCTGATCTCAAGAGTGCGATTGAGATCAGAACCTCGCAAACGCTGAGTCTGAGTAATGAGTCGTGAGGGAAGGAAACGACAGTTGAAGAGGGTTGCCAATTTAATCGTTAAGTTCTTACTGGATGAGGATTAGTATTGGCGGTCTTAGTTTAACGGGAGTAGAGATCCAGACCTTCCTGTTTGATGCATGCAGCCAACGTCCAAACGAGAATCATCAGTTTGTTCGCTTTCAACTACCCGCAAGAAGTCAGCCACAGTTCGTAGTGTTGATTTTCCAACCCAAGGGATCACAAATATAAACAGCTTATAGCGGTCTCATTGGATTTATTAAGGTCAACGACCATGTTCCAGCGGCTCTTTAAGTATGTACACTCTCACATATGTGAGAAACTATTAGATCTGCAAACAAAAAGGGGGGGATGTCATATGATATGCGTTGTGATCTGAATTTGATCGACCACATGTCAAAGGACTGTTAAGAGTCCAGAGAAAGGCTTTTGTTTCCTTAACCTTGTACCGAAAGCGAAAGATAGGGTCAGGAGGAGGGATACGGAAAGCATGGACACCCTGGTTGTGACCTGTACTCTGCACCAGGTGAAAACGGAAGGCTGGAAAAACAGGGTGTTGAGAGAAACTGAGGGAAGCAAGAAGTTTTTGAGGAAATTTGCTATGGAGAAAGCAGAAAGTCATCATAAATTTATTGAGTACGTTTTCTATATCTGTGAGCCAAGTGGGAAGCCGCATAGTACTGTCTCATCATTGGAAAGTCGGGAGCAGGCTAGGGCAAGAATCTTAGAGGGCATAAGAATGCTTTGATCTGTGTTTCACAGGACCTCTCCAGTAAATCCGGCTAGTAAGCAATATACAACGTTTGATACTCCTCACCGTTAACAGAGGGTGATGCTGAGTACTGTTTATCAATGTGTAGGACTCATCACCGCTAACAATGTTTCAGTGCACAATGTGGCCACTAGTGTGCAGGGCTCAATAATAGTAGCAACAATTAACCAACAAATCAATCAATCCTCAATCAACATTCGGCTCATGACGAGGCAGTACTCTGTCGGTATTATAACGGTACCCCGGATGCCTGGACATTAGTTAGAAAAACTGCGTTCGCTTCTAAATATTAAGAGATTACTCAAGCGGGTCTCAGACAGTATTAAATCAAGGGTTATTTCATCAATCAACTATCCAGCAACCAGCAGCCAATCAGTTTTTCATGATACAACAGTCAATCAGCAACATTCAGTTTTCCATTTGCAGTCAATTAGCAACACTCAGTTCTTCACCAACAACCAATCAGTAGTGTTCAGTTCTCAATAAGGAGTTGAACGATATTTAGCCGATAGGTGATTGGAACTCACTCAGCGTCCAGACAGGCTCAGGAGTTAGCCCTGCAACTGTTGCTGCCTATGTAGTGTACTATTGTTGATCTGATCTATAACAAACGATATTCAACTGTTACTCAGTCAGTAAACTCAGCGGCATTCTTTTCTCAGTTTGTAAGCTTGGTGACATTCAGTTTTTTTCAGTCAGCTGTCAATCAGCAATTGTCAGTCTTCGGTCAGCAACCAATCAACACCTAATCAGTGTTTAGTCAACAACCTCAGCGACAGTCAAACGGACTTAACATTCAGACACAACTTTTCGGAAACAGTATTTGAAAACTGCAGTCACGAACAGCAATCAGAAATAACAACTGGAAAACAGTTTCAGGAGCAGCGTTCGGAAAAACGGCAATCAATTTTTTAGTAATTTGTTCTCAGCAATCAGTCGTCAGTAATCAGTTCTAAGTGATCATCTAGTCAGCACCAACTAGTTCATCCATGAGTACAGTTGAATCCTTTCAAGTCAGCAGGTCAGTGTTGGCCAATCTCAATCAGATTTCATGCAAAGAGGCATTCCACTATCAGTATGCTAGTGCGATCGGTTTCAGACAAGGAGATCTGTCAATGTTTGTTGTCCAGACCAGTTTTGCTGATGGCACTATCCACGATCTGAGCCCATACCTAAAGAAAGGCAAGGAGGCTCATGAGCATTTCGATCAAGTCTGGATCTCAGCCACCAAATACCTCGAGCAGAGAGAGGGGGACCTTGATGAAAGTGGCACTACGCTGATCTGCAACTTTGGGCCAAAGCTTTATACTGACTATCCCAAGCCTCCCGTTCCTTCCCTTCTCACTGATGGCACAGGATGGCAAGATATGATCAGCTTGGCAAAGAGGTATATCTCTCCAATAGTGATCGACATTGAGGCACTGACTGAGCCCACCGAGTATCCCTACCTCAGACGAGGGGTCTTTTCAGTGGACGGACTGCCTACATTGTGGGAGGAGTTTTGCTCCATGGTTAACTTCCGTGTCATGTACCTCGGATTGTCATGCTCGGAGCTTGCTGGCTTTAGGTGGCTCTTTGTCACGAGGCCTCAATCTCAGATTGTACGTGGGCGTGGGTCACAACACCAGAGATGAACAGTGAAAAGAGAGAATGAGAGAGACTGACCAGAGGGATGAGTGAGGACTCTTGAGAGGTGCTGACCATGCTTGTTTATGTGTACTTTCTGAGATTATTATGAGTTCTCATTCTTCCCCCATTCATTTGATAATGTCATTGTTCGAGTCAGTCGGTTTTGCTTTGTGCATTGTTCTTGCTTGATGATCGATTTCTTGGATGATTATGTCACAGTTCTCAAAATCAGATTGACATAATTGATGCACACATAGCATTTCCACAATTTTACGACTATTATTTGCAGGATTCTCTGCTGTTCCGAATCAAAATAAAAGATTCCTAAGACCAAGGACCGGCGAAGACCGCAATTGAAGGGTCTCGCTCGAAGCCGGACACACACAATAGGAAGGGATTTGCATTATCTAATTTATTTTATTTATTGCAATCACATACAAAATCCAGCGTGACAGCCTATTGGCGTTCCGGTTGCCCGAATGCGGCTTGACTGAAAAAAGTGCGACAACATGTGTGTGTGTGTGTGTGCGTGTGTGTGTGTGTGTATGCGCGCGCGATTCCAAGATCATCGCGCGAATGTGAGTGTGTGTGTGTGTGCGTGTGTGTGTGTGTGTGTGTGCACGTGGTGGGTGGCAGGGAGGTGGGGCGACTCCTCCCCCACCAACCAATCAATCAATCAAACCCTTTTTTTTTTTTTTTTTTAATTCTGCATCTGCATTTTTTAAAAACACCTCATACTTCTGCAAAAAACATTTATTCATTTCTAAAAAAATACAGGTAAACTCACGGACCATATATCTCATGATAAAAAATGACCAAAAAAAATTCCTGCTTTTCTTTATATTTATATATATATATTTTTCAATCCAATTTCGTTTTTGATTTTTTTTAAACCCTAAACAAAGTCGGATTCAAAAACAAAAAATATGAGGTTGTAGCGCTTAAAATTTCCTAGACCCCCCCCCCTTTTTTTTTTTTTTTTACCTATTATTTAATTCAGAAAAATTCGTGTAAAATCGGGTCCGAGGTGCGGATCAGGTAGATACGGACCCATTTGGGTCCGCGATCCGAGCTGGACCCCGCGGACGCGGACGCGTCCGCGGGTGTTACATAGGATAAAAGGGAAACAAGTTCCCATGGGTAAAAGGAACTCATGCATTGGATGTTAGCTCCCTAAAACTTAAGGGAAAAGTGCGAAGAGGGTGGATAAAAATCCCGTATGGCATTGAGTAAAAGGGGAGAAAATCCCGCCTATGTAATTACTTGCTAAATCGATGACAACCAAGGAATGAGTGTAATTGATGATGATTCTTGAAACAATGATGATGGTGAGTATGATAGTAATGATGTTGATGGTGCCTCAAATAGTGGTGGTGATAAGCAGACCAGTAATACTATAATACCGATGATATCATAATGATGAAGGTGTTAATGACTAAGCTTACACTAAGGCAATTGTAAGAATTCTAACGATTTTATGACTAATGACAAGGATGATGTTGAGGATGGTAAAAGCGAGTTTTTTGCGATTCTGTGAGATGACCACTAATCAAACGATGGTAGTAGGGAAGATGATAAAATTTGGGATACTAATTAAACAATTTCCTAATGATAAAGTACATCGCCTGCTTGAGAATGACGAACCAGTATGCAGATGACACACCTCGCCGTGATGATTCCTTCGAGTCTTGCCAGGATAATGATGAAGCGGTGATGACGAACCTCTTCCTGATGCTGGTGAAATAGAACACTGATGATGACAGGTAGCTACTACCCATTTCCTGCTCACATCAGCCCGTACTCAGGCCAAGGTGCATATTTGCAGGCCCGCCCTCACTTAAGGCAGGTGAGGCATTTCCCAGCATTGTCGAGGAGCTCAAATCCTCACACTTGCCTTTTCCAGCATTGCTGAGGAGCTGGAATCCTCACACTGGCCCTTTCACGACCGCCCTGGCCCTTTCCCGACCGCCCTGGCAACCAAGGTTGCCCGGGTGGCCCCGTTGGTGACACAGAGATGATGAGTGCCCGGGCGGCCCCATTGGCATAGTAACTGGCCCTTTCCCGACCGCCCTGGCAACCAAGGTGGCCCGGGCTGCCCCGTTGGTGAGACAGAGATGATGAGTGCCCGGGCGGCCCCATTGGCATAGTAACACAAAGATGATGAGTGAAAATTCACTCCGAATTTACCCAGAGCCAGTCAGTTCAAAGAGGAAAAAAACAATTAAACAGTTAAACCAAAAAGAAAGGACAAAAGGGAAAGGGAGAGTTGGTTAGGTACGCAAGTGGCATTCAGGAGGTCATGGGTTCAATCTTCACTACCGCCTGCAATGCGCTTGGTGCCAACCAATTGAGATGGACAGCTGGATTCTCCTGGTTGGTATTAGTGGGGTCTTCAGCCAACTTGAACACAGGTGTGAGTTCGAGTGCGAGTGGGTTGAGTGTGGTGTGTGGGAGAGTGTTGGATGTCACTCAATGTGTGGAGGAAGATGGAAAGGGAGTTGCAGCCACTAGCAAATGCTCGGTTCTTGTGTTCCCCCCCCCACCCACCACCGACGGCCCGAACCCTGCACCCTAAACCACTAGGGCAAAGGGGCAGACATGCAACGACCTTCCTCCACCGAAGGAGGTAACCTCCCTTCACCAAGCGACTCGGAGGTAGATCGCTACGCTTTGCAGGGGTCCCCTGTATGGCCTTAGGAGTAGTGTGATAGGTAGGTCATGAAAGATAGTGAAGAATATAGTACAGTTTCATTATACAAAAAAAGAATTTGAGTTTCACAAAGAAATAAAGTGAAGAATATAGTGCAGTTTCATTATACAAAAAAAAAAGGAACAAAAAAGGGGCCTTAGGGGTTCCCTGTTCACCAAGAATTTAAGTTGAAGAATATAATAGTGCAGTTTCATTATACAAAAAAAGAAGGAAAAAAAAGGGAGAGAGAGGGTTGCAGACACAGTGAGCCAAAGAGGTGAAACATCGTAGAGGCCGTGTGGGTTGGAACTGTGTGTCTCACTTCACGACAGTGTCTCAACATTCCAAATGTATATGTAATATGTATCTGACATCTGTCCCATGCTGGGTCAGTGCAAATCTACAGAGATCCAAACACAATCATGTCCATTTAGACTGCTGTGTAGTGGAGCTAGGGCCATTCACTCCACTTTCTTTTGCTTATACGAACAACTGTCAGTGCACATATTGTAACGTGTGAAATGTATACATCACAATAGGTGTTTAAATAGATTTCACAACTCTACGTCTATTTGTGATCAAAACGATTAAAACTTCATTTATTTTAACTACACTATTATATTCTTCTCTCAAATTTTTTTTGTGCCTTTCACTTCCAGGGTGTTGTAGAGGTCAGTTTCTAGACCCACGACAGGTACCTATCTACAGTCAGCAACTAATTTAATTCATTTATGGGAGGCAGACCATCCTATCTTGGAGGATCCCCCTTAAACCACCAGTACTTCCAAGAGTTTTACCTATTAACACGCCATGATTTTAGGAAACGTATGGGCCACTACAGGAGTGCCCAAATTCATCCAACTAGAAACGTTTCGACTTATTTATTTTCTGCGGCCGATAGCTGGGCCAAGTACTGGTGGTTTAAGATAGCCCCTACTGCAGGTTCTCCAACAATCTCCTCCACCGGAGTCTTTCTACTCCTAAGGCTATATAGAGGGGACCCCTGCAAGCATAGGGATGTGACAAACCACTTCCCGAGCCTGTGCTATCTTTCGTACCCCTTGACTCAATTCCCCTTTTGTATCATACCGACCCAACAAAGCCCCCGTCGCTTTTCTTGATTTTAGGTGCCTTGTTTAGGCCCCCATTTTTCGGAGGTTCTATTGATTCTTGGAATTCTGCTTTTTGTAATTCAGGAAATGCATGGGAAATTTACGCGCGCCTTAGCGAGCGCACTGGGAATCGGGCTCGACAGTTAGGAATTCCGGAATAAGCGGAACCCGACGTGTTTTTTTCTTTGCATGAATGTTCTCGGTCACGTCGGAGAAAACTCAAGGAATTTTGTGAGAATACGGATAGGCATAGGACTTTCTTTTCCCGCGTCGACTTTCACGAGCGGATATGGCGATTTCAATTTTTGAATTGGTGTAGGACATAGGCAAGCTGTAACTGTTTTGGTGCCTTTTTTTTTCCCTTGTTGTCGGCGCCGCACATGCGAGCTTCCTCCTCCTTATTTTCCACGTCATTCTTCCCCCGCGCTCTCTTCTCTCTCCCTTCTCCCTCCTCTTCTTATCCTATCGCAATTGTTTTTCCCTCTCTCTAATCTTTGCGTGCCTGTTTTCCCTTCTTGATCATCTGAATCTTGGACCCGTCTCGCGCTACTTTTCGCGCCTCTTTCCTTCTCGATCTTCAACCTTGGCTCACGAAACCCGGTTGATCCTTCGATTACCCCCGCTCACCAATCAGACGCGTTGAACAAGAGGATCTTCCTGTTGCGCGACGAATCTGATTGGCTGAACATTGAGTTCCAAAGGATCAACATGGCTTCCCTTGAGCACCCCTCACTGAATCTTCTCCTCTTACACCTCGATTTCCTCTCTATCTTCTCCCCCGTCTGTCTTCTTTTTTGTAACTATAAATTCCGCAAGCGCGCCTGCAAATCTCTCTTACGTTTTTCACTCGCCAGCCAGCTTCTGGGAAGCAGTGGCTAGGTGATGCGTTTGGTGCGAGTCGAAAAGTCCTGTCGGGCTGGCTGTACACTGGCCGGTTGCGCGCTTGATCGCCACGACGGATTGTGGGATCCAGGCGAGCCGTGTCGAGCTTGCGTCAGCGGGGTGACGATCGCAGCGGCGGAGGTTAGCACGCAACGGCCGGGATCTTTGGTGCGGGTATGAGGGTCGGTAATTGGAGTTGAGTGGATGATTGGCCCGGGGTCATACCGCCTTCTTATGGAGAGGTAACTATGACTGTAATAATGTTATCATCAGGGTAGCATGGCTATCTATTATTCAGCCAAAAACAGGGGGGGGACTGAGAATCCTAGACCCTCTCACCCAGTCAAGGGCTCTTTCAATCCAATGGGTCCAGCAACTATTGTTCAACCCCCAAACCCCATGGACACCATTGGCCTTAGAACAAATCAAGCGCCTAACTCCAACTACGACTGAGGAAATTAACCCCCTGACATGGCTAGAAAATCGATCTTGGACAATTCCCAACGGGACTACTAAACCTGAAACAATGCCTACAACTTCCAATAGATAGGCTGTTCGACAAGACTTGAAAAATGATCAATTTTGGGTGACCATAATAAAAACATGGAGAAAACTTCCATTAACAGACAAACTCTCACCACAAAGATAGGAGGAAGTCTGTCAACAACCCTTATTTGATAACAGATGGATTCGTGATTCCCAAGGTAGAGTTCTTCATTGTATGCACTCACCCTGGAAAGGATGGATCAATAAAGGAATCCTGAGGATAAAAGACGTATGGGAGGCTGACAATAATGATTGGATAGGCCCAACTAAACTAAAATTGAGACTAAGATACTGCCACCATTCAGAGGAAGCACTGGAAAAGAAAATAGATCTTATTCCCCTTGAATGGATACGGATCCTTAGAAAAGGTCCCAAATTACTGATTAATGATTGGGTAACAATCAAGTCTCAACCTCAATCAATTGGAAGGATTCTTGACCGCCGCCCAAATGGGAACTGTCTACTACAAATTTTTGCCTTATCAATCAACAATATTATCACCAAACCCGAACAAGAGGACAATAGATGGGTCCAACCACATCAAATCTTCAGAATAAGAGTAATCAAGAGTAAAGATTCTTAGCTAGCTTTCAAATCTGAGTGTCCTATTTCCGAACTGCCACTAGTCCCGGCAAATTGGGTATGGAGCTCGAAAGTAAGAATAGACAGACATAATAGATCATGTAAAAGGACCATTCAGCTGTTGAAAGTCAAATCTGCTTACCGTATGATGAGACCAAGAATAAACTTGAGAGATATGGTAACGGACAGATGGATGAAGTACCTCAATATAAGTAAAGAGGATCTGAGACCGGTCAAGTGGTTTAAAGCAATTAAAAACAAACCATCTAAGATCACCTCTCTGCAATGGCAAATTGAACACCGATGTCTCCCAACAAATGACTGGTTGATTGATAGATCCTATTTAGAGCAGAAAGGAATAACAACAAGATGGTGTAAATTTTGCAGGTCAGCCTTCCCGACCAGGAAAATTCCTGAAACTATAGAACACATTTTTATGCAGTGTCCTGGTTCCATCTGGTTATGGAGATGGTGGGATCGCATTTGGTCACAAGTAGTCCCACAGGTCTTGTGCCCATGGGGATGGAAAACCATTTTATTAGAGACATGGACCCCCAACCACGAATCGACGAAAAATCAGGAGGAATTTATAGACAACCTCTTCTGTATAGGTAGAAGAGTTGTTATGTGGGCCATATGGAAGAGAAGATGTACTTTTGAATGGGAAGGGGCCAGATTGGATGAACCAGACTTTACGGAAAGTATTAAACAACAAATTGAAACAGACATCATAACAAAATGGTCTCAAATAAAGGAAAAAGTTAAATTTTTATCCAATACAACAGAAATACAATCACATTTTTGAAAATTCAGCAGAAATTGGCTGGGCGGAAACCAAGGAAACCAAGGAGGCAATCTGGGAGAAGTTATATGGAAAGGGGCTGAGAGTGATGAAGACATTGTGACTAAAAGGGACTACAAACTGGTTTTTCATGATTGGACTACTATCGATGCTACAGTACCGATGCGTCCTCTCTCAGAATTCCCTGATCCCTTCCCTCCCTCAGAAATGGCAGTGGTCTCGATTTACAGCATCATCATGAACAGTATAAGCATCACGGGAGGGACGCTGAGCCCGGTTCTCAGTAGGTTCTGTTTTGTCATTCCGGGTAGACTGTGAGGGCCCCGGCCTCAATCTTCTTTTGATAATATCAGCCTTGGCACAGGGCCCGCTTTAAAAAAAAAAAAAAAAAAAAAAAAAAAAAAAAAAAAAAAAAAAAAAAAAAAAAAAAAAAAAAAGATGGACATGTGGGGGAACTATTCCTTCAGCCATATGAGTATTTGTTTGTTCTTTTCCGTTTCTCTCTTCTTTGCGGAGGCAGCATATTATCATATGTTTATGCCCTTCTCTTCACCGTTTGGCTAAGATCACCAAGTGTAGCACCTGATCAACTGATCACTGGAAACAAAAATAAAAAAAATGGAAAGAAAAGGTAGTGTGTGGTAGTTTATTTTAACTATATAGTTTATTTTAACTATATAGTTTATTTTAAGTTAACACACTGAGTCTCTTGATGAGTTAAAAGTAAACTCATCAGGAGTTGAAATAAACTACTAGATAGCTATGCAAGCAGGTGTCCCCTGTATAGCCTTAGGAGGGGTGGTAGGTAGGTGCTGAAAGATGAAAGAATTTGAGAGAAGAATATAGTCAGTGTAGTCTTAAAAAAAAAAAGAGTATAATTGAATGCAGTGGCTGAGCACAGTTGGTTAGGCAGGGAGTGGAATTCACGAGGGTGCGGTTTCGAACACCATAACTGTCTGTGGGCGCACTTAGTGCCAACCAGCACACCTGTGATAACCCACTGGATACCTCTGATGGGTTTTCGAAGGGTCATTGGCCAACAGGGGTATGAGTGCGAGTGTAAGTTGTTTGAGTGGGGTGTGTGGGAGAGTGTCGGCTTTAGACACTCCTGCTATTCTGTTGGGGGTGGGGGACAATGTAAAGGGAGGTGAAGCTACTGGCAACTCCCAATGGAGGCCCCACGCCATCTCGGACTACTGCTGTTGAGGCAGGGCCAACATCCAATCCTGTGACGCGCAAACCTCACGCCCTGTGCTGTCTTCCGTTTGGAGTGTTAAGGGTGCGGAAAGAGGGCCCAGGAAAACAGCAAGATGGGGTGTGCCAACGATTTTTGGAAAATTGAGTGTGAGGAAACAGACAGAACTGAAATCCCCCATGTTGGTCCGATGAAGTAAGTCGGTTGCTTTCGCGCGTCGCGGAATGCGCGCGCGGGCACGGCGCGAAAAGAGAAAAATCCAAATTCAATCTAAAAAGTATTGTCGAACTTCCCACCGCGCTGAGGATCTTCGTTTAGAGCGGAAGGGCTTCGGTACGCTCCACGTGTCCCGTTTCCGTATCAAGTCCCGACGTCGCTCGTTGGTTAGTTCCGAGTCCGACGTGGAGGGTCTCAGCCGCGTGGCTCTTTCCTTGTGCTCCTCTTCACTCCGTATTCAGTAGTGGAAACCCTTTGATTCGTTGTGATCGAAACGCTGGCACTCAATGCACAAGGTTCGAGGCCAATGGGGCGCCACTGCCATCCACGGAATGACGATCGGCTCGTCAAATGGCAATAGTACTGAGTACGACGGGTAGTGCGTATCGATAATAACAAAGCCCACGTCCACGAATCCAGAACAACGATTTTCAGGAGGGAAGTAATATCGTCCGCAGATCCGTGCGACAACTTCTCATACGTCCCACTCGCAAACACGTGTCTTTTCCTCGTTGTAAGGGAGGGGCGCGTTGGCGAGGGAGATACGGGAGGCTGGCACCCGATCCAGGTACGCCCGTCAGTACACATGTCAATCAATCGGAATGAATTTGCAGAAACCCTGGGACGTCATCAAAAAGCACAATCGCAAAAACCAAATAACATTTTTCTTCCTTTCGACACGAGGGAAGCATCTTACAGAGCCCGTACAACCATGCAATAATCGGGGTGGAGTTTCGAGGGGGTCCACCCGCAATTCAGGTTCAGCAGACCAAATCGACAAAAATCCGAGGCGCCTGGTTTTTTCGAGGCTGCCCCATAGACTGTCTGCAGATGTTGTGCAGTATAAGGCAGATGGCATGCGCAGTGTGTTCAGAACAACAAATCTAAACACTCTTGCATTCTTGAGCAAAATCCCGTCGAGTTCTGAGTCTAATCAACACAATTAACTCACATACAAGCATTCCTATGCATACATCCACTGTGGAAGGTGCGAAAATGACAATGGTGCATCAAAAACAAATCGGGGGATAGTGCACACGCATCCACCGTTCACAAGACAAGAGGATTGAGCTCCCTCACATCCGAGGATTACCCAGGAAACTAATGGAAGAGTCCGGAAGAAGTTTTTCTGTGCGGGCAATCACGAGGATTCACTTCTGTTCATGGAAGAAACAGACTCATAACACATCGTCATTCAAATCAGAGAGAGAGAGATAGACGAGAAATGTCGAGACAGGCGACACCGGAATCCGACAAGGGAACATTCGGCTTCACAGCCATGAACTCACACAAAAAAAAATGATCCGCAACCATGAAGGCACATTCGCCCTGAAATTTCAGTATGGCCCCGGGGCAATCATCCACTCAACTCCAATTACCGATCCTCATACCCGCACCGACGATCCCGGCCGTCACGTGCTTAACTTCCGCGGCCTTTCGCCGCTGCGATCGTCACCCCGCTGACGCAAGCTCGACACGGCTCGCCTGGATCCCACAGTCCGTTGTAGCAATCAAGCGCGCAACTGGCCAGCGTACAGCCAGCCCGACACGACTTTTTGACTCGCACCAAACACATCACCTAGCCATTGCTTCCCAAAAGTTGGCTGGCGAGTGAAAAATGTAAGAGAGATTTGTGGCCGCGCTTGCGAAATTTATAGTTGCGAAAAAGAAGACAGGCGGGGGAGAAGACAGAGGGGAAATCGAGGTGTAAGAGGAGAAGATTCAGTGAGGGGTGCTCAAGGGAAGCCATGTTGATCCTTCGGAACTCAATGTTCAGCCAATCAGATTCGTCGTGCAACAGGAAGATCCTCTTGTTCAACGCGTCTGCTTGGTGAGCGGGGGTAATTGAAGAATCAACTGGGTTTCGTGAGCCAAGGTTGAAGATCGAGAAGGAAAGAGGCGCGAAAAGTAGCGCGAGACGGGTCCAAGATTCAGATGATCAAGAAGGGAAAACAGACGCGCAAAGAGTAGAGAGAGGGAAAAACAGTTGCGATAGGAGAAGAAGAGGAGGGAGAAGGGAGAGAGAAGAGAGTGCGGGGGAAGAATGACGCAGGAAACAAGGAGGAGGAAGCTCGCATGCGCGGCGCCGACAACAAGAGAAAAAAAAAAGGCACCAAAACAGTTACAGCTTGCCTATGTCCTACACCAATTCAAAAATTGAAATCACCATATCCACGCGCGAAAGTCGACGTGGGAAAAGAAAGTCCTATGCCTATCGGTATTCTCACAAAATTCCTAGAGTTTTCTCCGACGTGACCGAGAACATTCATGCAAAGAAAAAGACACGTCGGGTTCCGCTTATTCCGGAATTCCTAACTGTCGAGCCCGATTCCCAGTGAGCTCGCTAAGGCGCGCGTAAATTTCCCATGCATTTCCCGAATTACAAAAAGCAGAATTCCAAGAATCAATAGAACCTCCGAAAAATGGGGGCCTAAACAAGGCACCTGAAATCAAGAAAAGCGACGGGGGCTTTGTTGGGTCAGTATGATACAAAAGGGGAATTGAGTCAAGGGGTACGAAAGATAGCACGGGGTCGGGAAGTGGTTTGTCACATAGGTGACGCGCAGGGGGTTCCAAAATTATGCGATCTCCTGATTGCATGAAAAACCTTGAACAAAGGAAGTGGGAGGAGACGAAGAAGCAGGAAGAAGTAGGAGGCTTAGATCAGCACAATTTATGTCAATAGAGAAAACTGAGCCGGGGTATGGGTTGACGACAACATCCGTGGCAAGATTTTCGTGATGCATGCCGGCTCATGCTGTCTCGGATCCCCATCCTCTTCAGTCTTGTCATATGCAACCCCCTGCCCTTCAAACTTCGGAGATCGTCCAGGTGGCACCATCATGGTCCATCAGGTCTCTGTGTGCTCTGCACTCCAGTCCAGCGCTATTCGTCGAATCAGAGCATGTGTTGACGTCATCGTCAATGGCGTGATCTTCGCGAAACTGCTGATTCGAGTTGCTCGGGGGACACGTGTCGATGGTCACTGACAAGAAGAGGGGGGGATGCGCCGCCGTCGCGACATGTGGCAGGTATCAGCGCCGCGTGGGAATGGGAAAGTAGACATTGTACATGGAGGGGTGTCGACGGGGAGGGTTGGGGGGAACTGGAGGTAAGTAGCGATCCATCCCTTCCACTGTCACTGGAAGCTCCTCGTAGCGGATGATCCGGTGGAAGCGGGGAAATCGATCGCCGCTGTGAGGGAGGGAGGCGAGGTAATCAGGGTAGAGGGTGGAGAAAGTGCGGAAGAGCGCCGCACGAAATAACTCGTGATGGCGGCATGCGGGGATGGTTCCTGTGATTACGCAGTAGACTTCTACTGCGGCAGTAGACTTCTACTGCGTTGCTCTGCTCCCACGCCGCACTAAACAAAAGGACATGCAAACAGAACGCGGGGGTTGCACATTGAAGGGAAGGATGGGGATGGACGGTGACGGCGAGGCGGGTGGAGTAGAAGTGGTGGAAGGTATTGGGAGGGAAGGGTTTGCGAGTGAAGGTGACGGGGGTAGAGATCTGACTGAGGGTGAGGTAGTCAAGGGGACGGCGAGATAATGACCGGGGACGAAGGCCGATCCCCCGCATCTGTACATGGACGAACTGGGGGATCGGCTTCGTCTCCGTCGCGATGCGCTCGGAGCCGCGGTTGCTGGGTCGCCATCTTCGGGCTTGGGGGGCTCTGGATCCCAGGTCGGGTCGTCGTTGATGCGCAGGTTCGCCTCGCTGGCGAACTCCAGCTGGTTTTTCCCGGCGGCGATCTCTTCCCTCTTACTTGCCGCCTCGGGATCTTCCGCCTCCGTGCCTGTGCGCGCCTCTTCTTCCGGCAAAGCCTCCCACTCCGATCCGGCTTCCTCCTCTTCGTCTTCTTCTTCTTCTTCTTCTTCTTCCTCTTCACTCTGCTCTCCTTCGCTGTGCTCACTATAACTCCCTTCTTCCGATGTCTCTTCTTCAACGTCGCCCTTTTCTTCGGTGGCTTCCTCCTCTTCCTCTTCTACCGCCTTTTCGGACGTATCTTGCTTCGGATAGAAGGCAAGATTGATGATTCCGGACGGCTTCAAGTACTCCTGCCGCGACGGCAGGGCGCTTTCACTCCCCGGTTCCTCCAAGCACGCAGTCCACTGTAGATACGGTGCCAATGTTCGTGTAAGGACGTGCGGAGCCAGACTCTCGTCACCTTGCGAAACAATGTCGAGAGAGAGGTCGTCGACCAGTTGCGCGAGCGGGACAACGAGTTCCTGGACAATTAGCTGGCGATGGCCTGGCCGCACCGATCCGAAAAGAAACCCGAGAAGATCGCCTTCTACGTCAGTTCTCCAAGCCTGGATAATCAACAACTCCAGGTACTCAATACACGCCTAATGCTCGTCAGTCCTCGTCCACATCACCTCCACTTGGGCCAAGCACACGGACAGATCATCAAAAGTCTCGCGCCACACTCGCCAATGCCTGGGATCGAGGAGCGGGACTGCAAGGGGCTCGAGTAAGAAGGAAAGGCGAGGATGAAGGTCGGATTGCCAGAAGGTGGGAAAAAGAGAGGGAAGACTAAAGATGGAGAGAGGAACGAGAGGAGCGGCGCGGTTCATTGGGGGCGTTGGAAGGGGATGAGTGTGGGGAGCACAACTGCCGGCTGGCGCGTAGAGGTGCGGATCTCGTCGAAGTCAGTCCCGTACGTTGGGACAAGGTTGCACCCGGGGCGTGCAAGACAGTATTGCCACTCAGTCGATAACTGCTGCGTCCACTCCCGTGATGTGGTCAGGATCGCGGTATGCCGAAGCGGGCTGACCACGCTGATATCGTCGCTGAAGGCAGCCACCGTGGTGACGTGGCTCATTCCTGGAGCCGCCCGCCGATGAAAGGCCACCACCTCTACCAATACTACTGCCTGCGGACTTCCTGCAAATCGGAACGCAGCGGCGGCAGACACACCCTCGGTGCAGAAGAACTGCGCCAGCCGTCGAAGATCAGGACTGGGCCGCGGATGACGAACCTGCAGGATCTCCGAGATGTAGCCACGTGGCTGCAGCAGATGATTGGCAAGAGCTTGCTCCGTGATGAAACTCATGGCGAGGACGGGGAAGAAGATGAGAAATGGGAACAAGAGGGAGAGAACGAGGCGGGAGCTAGATCGTCGTTGTCCTCGTTTTCAGCAGACGAGGGAGACGGAGGGAGATCAGAAGGAGGGAGGGGACGAATGTAAGAGGTATGGCAGACGATGGGGACAGAGCTATGGTTGGTGCTGGCCTCGGGCGCAATGCGCACCGTGTTGGCACCGTTGGGTCCGAGCTTGAAAACGCAGAAACGGCCAGAGAACTTGGGAGCGAGCTTCCGGTCGCGTGCACATTTACGTACCTGCACCAGGTCCCCTAATTTATATTGATGTTGGGAACTGGCGTTTCCATTTTGGGCCTCGTAGGTACGGACTTGCCTCCCGTGGGCTAGATCAGTCATTTTCTATCTCTTTCGGGCTAGCTTCGGGACGGCCTTTTCCATTAAATCGGCGTACCTTTTGGCCTTGGCCTTAAGGGCGGCATGCGTGTCTCTACCCCCGGCTTTGGCAATGTCTGAGTTGCCCTGGTAATCGACACATGGGAGGCTATTGGTGCGAAGCTGAAAGGGGGTGAACCCCGTGGATTCGTGAGGGGTGGCCCGGTGAATTCCGACGATCTGGTATACGATCTCGGGCCAAGGACGTGTGTTACGCACCGCTAGATTTCTACGAAGGGCACTCTTAATCATGCGATTGGCATTTTCGGCCAACCCATTCGACTGGGAAATGTGGGGTGCCGTATGTCGAAGTGTAATGCCTCGGCATGCGAGCAATTCCTCTACCCCACCTTTGAATTCGAACCCGTTGTCGGTTAGAATCTCTTCCGTATCTAGATGGGTATAGACGAACCGATCCATGTACGTGGCTATTTTTGCGGCCTTACGGGTTTTGCAGGGGTAGACCTCGATGTATTTGGAAAAATGATCTATTAAAACTAAAAGGATGGAATATTCGCAACGGTTTGGGCCAGGTGGCACGTCGATATCTGTCGTGTCCCTACTGACTCGCGGGAAAGGGCGCTCTACTTCCGTCGACACTATCGTGTTTGGTCCCCGTATTGGGGCACAGTCGGCGGCACAGACCAGACAGTTCGCGACCACGTATCTGACATCGTCCTGTATATTAGACCAGAACCACCGATTATGATCTCGCGAAATGAGCGGCCTGCTCTTCGTGAGCAGATCGGGTCCAATCATATCTCTGGAATGGATGGGGAACCGTCAACCACAAACCCGATCCGTCATTTTTACGCTTTTCCAGGTGACCGTTGATCCATCGGTAATCCCGGGATCTCTCGGTGGCCCGACCTCTGTTGTGCTTAGTGAGATGATCCAATGGTAAACCGGCCAATTTAGCTAATATAATTTTATCCGTCCAGACCTCCGCTCGTCAGTATTTCTTGTCATATTCAAGGTTGTCCGTTCAAGCAGCCTCGAATCGAACCTCGGTAGGGAGTTTGTCCGTTCTACACAGAGGGCACTTCCATTCCCTACTATTCGTTCGGTATCGAACGCATACACTGTGTGCATGATTGACAAACGTGGCACAGTCCACCCAATCAATGAATCCGGTCTCAAAAGGATGACAGTCCACCCCATGAAACCGTGTAATACACGTAATTGCGTTTGCAGGCAGGCACCGACTTAGACGGGTATTCCACCACGCATTCGAGCCCGCCGGTCCCACCTCGGCCAAGATCGCTCAGATTGCCTCCGGCTGCCAGTCTGTGATGAGGACAAAAGACTTTTCGGGATCCGGCCTTATAAGGACCGGAGCCGAAATAAGAGCTGCCTTGAGTTTTGAAAACGCTTGATCACACTCTGGCGTCCAAATCAACGGTTGATCCTTTTTCAGCAGATTCGTGAGGGGACCCACAATAGCCGCGAAGCCCTTGATAAACCTTTGGTAGTACGAGACCAGGCCCAGAAAGGCGCGAACTTGCGTGATAGTCGTGGGCACAGGCGCGTCTCTCACAGCTGCCACCTTTTGCGGTTCCGGTCTGAGTCCGTGGTCTGTCACCACGTGTCCCAGGAAGGAAATGGTGGTGAGAAAGAACTGGCATTTCTCCAGCGCCACCTTAAAACCGACATCCCTCAATGCATGCAGCGTCCATTCGATGTATTGCAAATGCCCCTCGTAGGAACTCGAATACACCATAATATCATCCATGTACACAATCACGCAATAGTTGATGATACTCTGCGTCAGACGTGTCTTCAGCACAAATTTCCGAAAAGCCATGTTCATGGCTCGCTGAAAGGTTGCAGGAGCATTGCAGATGCCCATGGGGCATCGAACCCATTGCCAAGTACCTTCGAACAACACAAACGCCGTTTTCGGACGATCCTCGTTTCGAACAAGACGATGATGAAACCCATGTCGAACATCAAACTTACTGAAAAATCGAGCACTCCCAATCGCATCCAACAGCTCATCAATCCGGGGAAGGGGGTACACATCTTTGATCATGATATCGTTTAGCTTCCGAGAATCGATGCATATGCGAATCCCTCCGGGCTTCTTGGGCACGATTACCACAGGAAACGACCAAGGTCCTATAGTGGGTTCGATCCATCCATTAGCTTCGAATTCCTTAATTCGTTAAAACGCAGTCGCCCGTTGGGCTGGTGAGTATCGATAAGGAACGCAGCTAATGGGTGGATGATCCCCCGTAAGGATGACATGCTCAATCACGTTAGACAGCCCAATATCGTTATCGCGCACACTAAATACCTCTACGTACCCATTCAAGACGTTAATCAGTGATTTTCAAATTCCAGGGGGACGTGATCCGGTAGAGTGACAGTCGGTCGATCGGGTATCTCAAGGGGCATGTCGATCCAATCAGCAGGCCGATTCCGTCGGTCATGGACGCTAGAGAAAATAGAGCTGCTAGTGCGGACAGAAAATACAGTCGCGATCATCTGGGATTCTGCAGGGTTAATCATCTCGGTCTCTTTAACTTCGGTGTCAGTTTTCGAATCAGCCGTGGTTTCTTCCACGGTTAGTCCTGTTAAATCCACCATTTCCTGCATCAGATCGGGCACATCTTCGACGGGAGCTTCGACTTTTTGTTTTATCAGAGCGATGGTCACTCCTGTTGTAAGTAGCAACCTTGGAGGGGAAACAAAAACATCCAGGTATTGTTTCACCTGTTGATAGCGTGCTAGGAGGGAGAGTGTTCCCTCGTACAAAGTGCGAGGGGATTCCAAATCGTCTGCCAGGTCAGATATTTGCAAGATGGGTTCTCCGAGAAAGGTCGAGGGACTGACCTGGGTTTCCATAGGCGCGAGCGCGTTGTCTCCTAGACTAGAGTGGAAAGTTTGTGTGGTTCTGGAAACCATCCGAAATTCCTTTGGAGTTTCGTGCTCCAAAAGTTCGACCAAGTGTTTCCATTCACTCTCACTAGGCATCCCTTCTTCGCACTCCTATTCTTCGAATCCGCTACTATTATCCGGAGATGAAAATTCCTCTTGATCGGGACCTTGAATCATCCCTATCCGAGCAGAATTAGGATTCCTTTTAACTGTTCGGGTTGAAATTCCCAACGGAACTGTCCGAGGCTTTCCTCATATTTGCATAAGCACCAACTGCTTGGAATCGAAATGCATGCGGGCACCTACCGCCATTGCCCAAGGCAGTTCCAACAACACCGAGTATGAGTGCACATCTATGACCAAGGCATTAACGAGGACGTGTACTCGTCCAACTTTCACGGTCACATTCTCAATGACTCCTATGATATTCATTGCTTCTTCGTCAGCAGAGACGTAATTGTCCTTGCCAGATTGAGGGAGAATCGAGTTGAGTCGTCCCGTTTTTTTCACCGTTTCTAATGATATAGCGACCGCAGAGGAGCCGGTATCGATGAGGGCGTTAAAAGGTTTGCCCCATACTTCGCAATGGAGGGATTTGAGGAAAACTTTGTCCAAGTACCAGATCGCCGATTTATACAAAACGGATGCTAGAATTACGTTGTTTATTATCATTGATCTGCCAAAAATCGATGTATGTTTATTTTTTCATATTTCGAATTTAGACTGAGTTGGTTGAGAGATCCATTCATTATGGGACTTTGGTTTTCCTTCAGCTGATAGTGAGATCCCTAGTACTCTGATTGGGGTATCCAAGGGTAACCACTTAATTCTAGGTAACTCTGGTGGTCGCTCTCCTTGGTGATGTATCCACCATCTAGTTGTCTTGTTACCCCAGTTAATTTTCATGTCTGAGAGGAGACAAAATTTGTCCATAATTTTTTGAATTTCTGTCATGTTTTCTTTGGTAGCATCTATCATTATAGTTAAATTATCTGCAAAAAGGGAACAGACTGCAATCGCCTCTTCTGGGATGCTAATGACCTGTATGCAACGGATATCTTTGTGTTGTCTTAAGTTTGCTGCTAGTGCCTCCATGATAATGACAAAAAGGAAGGGTGCCAAGGGATCCCCTTGTCTGACAGATCTCTCTAATGAAATTGAGGGGGTCAAATTATTATTGACCATCACTCTAGTTGTAGCGTTTTGGTGTAAAATTTTCACCCATCTTCTAAAGTTTGGTCCAAAATTAAAATTTTCCAAACATTTATCCGGGAAAAACCAATCCACATGATCATATGTCTTTTCAAAGTCTATGAAGATAAAGGCAGCATTATGTTTAGATTGGCGAGAGATTTTCAGAAGTTCATTTACCAGAAGAATATTATCCTGGATATTCCTCCCATTTATGAACCCTGTTTGAGATGGGTGTATAATTTCCGGCATGATCTTGGTCATACGATTTGTTAAAGTTTTTGCTATTAGCTTATAAACCACCGTGAGAAGGGTTATTGGACGATAGTTTCTTATGTTCATCTTGTCACCTTTTTTGTATAGAAGTGTGAGAATTCCTTGTCCTACAAATTCCCCCATTTCTCCTGAGGCCCATACCTCTTGATAATAATCCATTAAATCTCCTGAAATATTATTCCATGTAGCTTCCCAGAATTTTTTAGGAAAACCATCTATGCCTGGGGATTTATCTTCTTCCATCAGTAAGAGGGCTTTCCATATTTCATCCTTACTTAGAGGTTTGTCCATTATCTCCTTTTGCTCTTCTGATATTGTTTTTTCTAATGGCCGAAGAAAATCATCGATTTCTATTATTTGTTGTTCTTTTGGGATGTGTTTGTTTTGTGAAGAAAAAAGTGTCTTGAAAAAATCCCTGACAATTTTAGTGCAAGCTCCTGTCGAGGTGACTATATTTTTATCGTGGTGTACAGGGTCTTCTAGAGCTTCAATGATTATTCTTCCATTTCTTGCTCTAGCCATGACGAAGAATCGTGCATCCATTGATCCTTCCATATTATGAATTTTAAGTTTACCCCTTATTCTTAACCCCTGTCATCGATACTCCATTTGAGTCAGTAACTGAGTTTCTAGATTTTGTAGTTCTTGAGCTATTGGTTCTAGGGCATCTTGTTCTTGTGAGTCAATCTCTTGATTGTGCAATTCATGGATTCTGTTATAGATGAGGGTTTCCTTGGTGTGTTTTTGTCTTGCTATTAGTCTAGAATATTCATTGCATTTACGGCCTAAAAAAGCTAGACCGTTGTTGAACCATTTAATGTTATCTTGTAGATGATCCTTTTGCTCTCTCCAAAAATTTCACACGTCTCGGAGATAGTTTAGGAAGCAATCCGTCTTGAGGAAGGAAGTATTTAGATGATAGAATCCTTTCCCATGATCTGGTTTCTTTCTGAAGGACAAAATTACCACGCACATAGCATGGTCCAATCCTGGGAAAGGACTTTGGGGAAAAATCTCTGCTAGTTGGAGAGCACCTTGTAATTCTTCTGCCACCAAAATCAAATCAATACGAGATTTAGAGTTAATATTGACGGTGCCCTTTCCGAAGCACGTAAATTTTTTTAACGTTGGATTTAACCTCCTATAAGAATCGAAAAGATTGAGGGACTGACATAAGTTAGATATTATCTTCTCATCCATTGTCATGTAGCTTGGGCAGGGGGAGTAAGGTCGCCACCTATCTAAAAATCTATCAGGGGCGGCATTAAAATCCCCTGTTATGATCAAGGGAATGTCAACTGGTAATCGTGGGAATATATTTTCAAAAGATTTTTGTCTTTCCCCAATTTCATTTGGACCATACACACACATAATCCGCACCATCTCTATTTCTAGCATGGCTAAAACATACACCCACCTACCCTGTTCCTGGTCTTTAACTGTACATGTAATTTCTGCTTAGGATAGGGGAGAGATCCATATAGCTACCCCTGAGCTCCCTGGAGAAATAACATATGCCCTATAAGATTGGTAAGGCCATATCTGGTTGTGTAGATAATTATGCATATGTGTATCCATTAGGTGTGTGTTTCCTGGATGCATATTACATCTGGCCATTCTTTTCCATCAATCCCTTTTAATTGGTCGTAAATTACTTGTCTTTTATTTGTTTTAGCCGATGCCAGTCCATTAACATTCAAGGATCTGAGGTCTAAATCTGCCTGTCTCCTCAACAATTTTCAATCCTTGTCTTTATTGTACAAAGCGTCAATTATTTTAATTCCTTCCATTTTGGTGGGATTGAAAAGTGACATTGGCCAACTTTACGGTTTATAGGAGGTATGATTCCTTAGATATTTTCCCAGGGACGAGAGTCAAGTACCCCTCCCTTTTCCATGATTCCATGCTTAAGCAATCTTGCAAGAAGGATCCCTACATCCTCTTCTGACCAAAACAGTCCAGCCTTAATTTTAAGCATTTGAATGTCTTTCAGTGCTTCCTGACCAAACCATTTCAGCTCATCTTGTTTAGCCCCTTCGTATTTTAAGTACACATCTCTCTCAGCTATCCTCTGATCTTCAGTGGTTAGAATCATGATAGCTACACCTCCTGGTGGGAAATTATCCTTTGTAATTTTTAGTATTTCCATTTTTATCCACTCATCTCACGCAATTCTCCCTGTTAGAGAGACAGGGGACATATGCTGAAGATTTGCCCCCTGCAGTGTTACTTCCCCATATTCCGCTCCATGAGGCTCAGACAACCCTACTTGCCAAATACCCCCCTTGTGTCTCACCGACATTATGACAGTACCAGTTTTTGATGGAGGAAGATCCCCTTGGCCTTGAATTAACCTTACCCTGAGTTTTTGTCTTTTGCTGGTTAGGGTTAATTCAGTATGCATTACATTTTGTTCTTCCCCTTCTTCTAGATCCTTACTTATTTTCTTCCTTCTTTCTGTCTCTTGAGCGAATTGCCTCACTGGTTTTCCTGAAATAAGTAGGAACTTTTTTTCTCCCGTCACTTCAGACACAATTTCCTGATATTCGTGAGGGGTCTTTCCATTGTGACAGAGGGTTTTCTTAGATGGGTAATCTTCCTCAAACACTGGATGGTGATGTCTTTCTTGTGTTTCTACTTGATTTACCCCCTTTTTGTTCGTTTCTAGGGGCAGTAAGATGAGTCTGAGGTCATCCGTGGTCTGCTGAAATAGTAGTGTACCAGACATAGTTGGGATGACATCATTGCCATCAGTTTGCAGAACCACTCCTGATGGGCTTAAGAATAGTTCTTTATTTCCACCGTCCTCTCCCTCCATCTCATACATTGCTCGATGTTTTTGTAATGCTTTCACGAGGTTGGTGGACTGCTGAGTGAGACACAGTTCATGATTCTTGATCATCCCATCTTGAGTCTGTTGCATGTGTGTTATTTCCTGTCTTGCCAGTTCAGCTGAGCCTATGTGATTCCTTGACTGTCTTTTTTGTGCTGAACCTGTGTGATCTTTTTGTTCATTTTTCGTTGGTTCCTTAACTGGCCGTTCCATTGTGGGGGCAACGCTGTCTGCCAGCCGAACTCCTGGTGGCCTGGCAGACACCGTGTTGTCTTGCTGAGATACCAGGCTCACTTCCATGAGGTTCTGCTGAAGAGAGACGTTCATCTGAGAGTGTTGCAAATACCCCAAGGAAGGGGAACCATTAACCAGCAGTTGTAGACCGTGGTCCCCTGGGCTGTTTTGTGATTTCTTCTTTTTCTTCTTTTTTTTTCTTTTTTCGAAAGGCATTTTTCCTTTGCTATTTTTATTGAGTTCATGTTGAGATTTGCAGGGGGTATGTCTCAACCATGATAGCCTTTTGCTGTGTGCAACTTGGTTGGTTGTTTTTCTTTTTTCTGAATATATTTTCACGGTAGCTACAAGGCCGGGTTTACTTTTGTGGTAAGGAGACATGGTCTTGTGTTTCCTGGCAAGAGCTCTTAGCTTCCTTAGGCTGCCGAGATGTGGTGTACTCACCAAGTTGGGAGTAATTGTGTGTGGGGCTCGTTCCTGACTCAGAGGTTCTAACTGTTTACTGTTGTTTAACAGTGGAGGCAGAAATTTTTCTGATAATGCAGTAAGCAATCTATTCCCTAAGGTAATCCAGTCTGATCCTGGCGGAAGACCATACTGCAGAGTCAGCTTCAAGCTGTCGCTATTAACCAGTACCAACATTAGTTGCCCTTTTATTTGCTGCCAGGCTTCCTCACTCCAGTCTGGAAACATAGTTTTCATATTAAGAAGCAGCCAATCTGCCAATTTTGTCAGTTCCGCATGCAGATCGTCAGGTCCTTCCTTCCCTCTACTCAACAGGGCTGAAAAGGAGGGGACTGAAATCGGGGCATCTTCTAATTCCATGTGATCTGTGCCCATTACAGTTTTCAACGGATCTACCTCCATTGGGAGCGGTGTTTGATCTTCCGAAGACTGTTGTGATTGAAGCTTATTTTTTGGGACCTGTTCCCGGGGGGACTGATGTGAATGGGACTCATTTCCAGGGTCCTATTCCAGGGAGGAAGGACCTGCATTTCCATTATTGGTTTTTTGTCCTTTTCTTCCCACTACCCTCCATTCTGTTCCTTGATTTGGTTTGGTCTGGGAAGGTAATTCTGTGGATTAGGTCCCAAGGATCTTAACGCTTCTCCCTTCTGTCCTGATTTATGTAGGAGATTAGTTTGTTCTTGTGAGGTGGTTATCTCTTGTCTCTTCCTTTGTTCTGTATTCCCTATGATCCTTGCGTTCTTTCCCTGCCCTTCTGTATTAACTGGGCCTTCAGCCCTACGCGAACCTGATGACTGTGTTCCTCTTCNAACCTGATGACTGTGTTCCTCTTCCCCCCCCTCCTCCATGATGCAGTTGTTGGCGTGGATGTTGGTGATGCTGCTGAGATGGTAGCCATTCCAATGGTGGACGTGGTGGTTTCCTCATATCCCCTCGCCCTTCCCAGAACCATCCAAAAGGCTGACCCGCTTGGTTGATCTCATCATTATACACCCACCCCTCATATCCTTGTGCTACAAGAATCCATCTGTGTGGCCTCTGCAGATCCTTTTTGAGATATTGATCTACAGTAGAAGCATGCTGTGGGTGGAGCGGATACGCAAATTCCGACATAAGGTGTCCATATGCTTTGCATTTGAAACACCAGGGTCGGAGTTTGTGCGCTGTATGAATCTGATAAATCCGCCCTCCTATTTTGAATGGAATAATGTCATCCAAGGAAAACGGTTGATCCTTTGGTATATCCAGTGCCAACATCAAATAATCATCTCGTTTGGCAACGTGAGTAGGCAGGGGGTCGATGAAGTCAACGATCTTATACTGCTGCCCAAAATCGTGGACGAATGCTGCTTGAACTTCAATTGGGATGTGTCTCAGTTCTACCCAATAGAAGTCTCTCATTAGTTGATCCCTATTTTCCTCTGGTCCCACTTTTTTCGGCAGCCAAGGGTAAATGCGAGCCTCTGATCCTTCCCATTTCAGTTTCTTCCAACCATTCATCTGTTGTTTATCCTTTTCAAACATGCTGATGATTGTGAAGACTGTCGGCGAGATTGGTTGAATTAAGAAAAATTCAAATACAGCTTCAGGCCTATCCTTCATTGTCTCTAATCTTTTGCATATCCATTTTGTTTTATTGTTCATTGACCTTACTGCGCTGTTATCATAGAATATCCAATTACTTGCGTGTTTAGTATAGATCTCTTCTCTCTTCGCTAGTTTGTCCGTAGGATAAGCTTTCATTAGTGACTTTCTTCCCCCTTGATCAAATATGAGTTGTTCTGAGGCATGGAGGAAAAGAGTTAGGAAATAGGCTCTGGCTAAAGATAGATTCCTCATTGGAGCTTAGAGTTCGTCACTCTGTGCGCCTGATGGGCCAATGGAGGATCTGCTGATGTTTAATGTTTTGTCCTTCAGAGTCTCTCGGACTCTTTGCACCCAAGTGGGTTGGACTGTTGTGACCTCTGGCGGTGAAGGAGCTGATTTAGTTACGTTGGGATGAAGAGGGGATGAGTTGCTTACTGACTGCTTCTCCGTCTTCCCACTTGATGTAAGTGCAACGTTCCTTTCTTCTTCCGTCAATATCTCCCCCTCCATGTCCAAATCCCCTAGGCCATGAGGAGTATTTTCGTTGCGTAGTTCATTCTGAGAGGGTTGAGAAATACAGTGCGAATCCACAGAGTCTTCTCCCCCTGATTCAGTCTGTGGGTTCTGAGGATTTTGATGAGGAGAAGAGGTCATACTCATTCGTTGATTATTCTCATTATCCTTCTTTTGTTGCTTTGAAATCATTACACCTTTACCTTGTGCAGYCGTTCCTCGATGCATATTAGCATCTGCTTGTGAATCTGATTGAGGCAAAACTTGATTGGGTAGTGTGCTGGAAGCGTGTGCAATCCTCTGTACACTACCCCCTTCCTGTCTGTGCCTGACCCTCTGACTTGCCTCACAACTCCCCAGCCCCATCCCTTGCGAACCATATCCTGCTCCTGGTCGTGTATACGGCGCGATCCCCAGATTCCGAGTAAGGGAATGCCTCATCGCTCCTTGATAAAAGAGGAGCGACTCTGGCCCCTTCCCTCTCCTGGCATTCAGCCTCATTTTGATAGTTTCTTCTTGTTTCTTGCGTTTGCTCAGAATTGTTGATATATATTATGATGAATTTATTATTGAGTACTTATTTAAGTGATGATGAACATCTCGTGACGTGGGCGGAAACCAAGTACTTTTAGGTTGGAGAAGGGAAGTCAACAGGGGAGAGGTCTAGGGAGTGATGACGCACCTTTCCTGATCAGCTGAATCATGTGACATGGGATGAGCTTTCCTTGTTGCCTGTAGCTCCCCCCGTTTTCAGTATCTTATAATACCGTGCCTGAGGAGTCCTTCTTTCACTTGTTGTTTTCTTCCAAGGGCTGACCAATGACCCTTTGCTCTATGCCCCTCTCCCTCGTTTCCTTTTCTCCTTACGACTCAGCTTTTAGTACTCATTTCCCGTCTGAGTCTCCTTTTGGTACTTCTTTTCCTTGCCAGCCTTGATTTTACTCCTCTACTGTTTCCGCTCTCAACCCTGATATCCTCCTTTTCTTTCGGCTGGTGCTACGTATTGTCTAGCCCTCCTCTACCTTCTCACTCCTTGTGTACAATTGATATTCCGCTTTATGTCTGCCTATGGATTAACACAATCCAACCTTGTTCACATAACCTAAACTAGCATCTGAGAAAATAAGTTATGGCTATGCTTGTATGATGGTTTTTTTTTTTTTTTTTTGAGCTTTTCTCTCCTGAACTCGCCCACTCTGTATTCTTGCTTAGAATATCGTATTCTAGTGTCTGAGACAATAAATTATGACGTCACTCTTAAGATTGTATTGGCTTCTCCTAATCAGCTCTGAGTTCACCCACAACCGCATTTCTGTGTTCTTACTCGGGTATCGCCATGTGGAGGTATAGTCAAAACTCCCTTCCTAYTATCTTTCACCCAGAGCCTCCTTGCCTCCTTGTTCCTACTGAACACAACCTCTTACTGCCAAATACCTATGACCTCTACCTWCCAATGGTGATTGTTAACCGGTGCTGACTAGACTGCGACTTTGGCGCGGGATGACGTCAACATTTCTGACTCCACAATGAGTTGGCCCAAGATACTCTTTCGAAAGTCCTGACTACCTCCTCTCTTCATACATTCACACTACGAGGCRAGAATTGACGAKTGTAGCTAATAATTATAGAATTGTAGATGGGATAGATAACCTCTCATGACTTGAGACCACCAGTCCCGATAGACTTGCCTGCTCTTCCTCCTTTTGTCCTTGTCTCAGTGGTTCACTCTTGATGACCATTTACTGACGAACTCCCGAAATATTCAACAGTCTGCGGCGTCAGGTACCACCAATGTGTCACCTTCCACCGTCTGAAATGATAGTATTCGCTGTTGGAGAGTTGTGTTTACCTGCAGCAACGTTTTGATGTAGATGCCAATATCTTAACGCCACACTAACCCGCACTTTGCCTTATCAAGGGCGCACTCCACCTACTCCATCGATGTTGAGATTCTCAACATTCCTCTGGCCTTCTGCCGTGCGTGGAAGCACTTCGGCTATGGAGCTTTTTGCGGACACCAGGCGATAGAAAGTAGTGGACAGGTCTACCCTGCCTCCCAACCTTCCTTTGACTGGTGCTGATGTGGCTCCATGTCAGCCTGTGACGTGGACACAACAAGAGCCTTCGACTATGGTTGCGCGTGCGTTAGGCGCTCTGTCGAGCCACTCCAAACCTTCGAGATCCCCCCACATGTCCATCTTAAGTATTAACCAGCTCAGGGTTGCGGTCCCACTAGCAGTGCCACGTGGCTGAGGGGATACCGGCCCTATCCTCCTACAGTAGTGCAAGGTGTGTGATCTTCCGTGTTTGCCTCGTGGGGGAACGTTCCCTTCTTTTTTTCTCCCGCCCTTCACAGGGGGGGGGGGAGGGGGGACGTATCTTCCCCATATTAATAACAAATTTAAAAAAAGGTCAGAAATAGTGAAAAAAAAAGATAAAAAGAAAAAAAAAAGAATTTCCTTTCACTGTTTTAACGACCTTGCAGTTCGCTGAAAAGGAAAAGAGAGCTTTGGGGCTTGCCACACAGCCTTTCGAAACGTGCAAAATAGACGCAGCATCTTCGCCACACAGGCTTTAGAAACAAGTGCCATGGAAAATGTTTCGAAAGGTGTCAGACAGTTCCGCGTCGAAAGTCGTTTTGAAGGAGCACGATTGTCTTGCCTGGCACGAGCGTTTCTTCAAAAGCCAAGAGTGGTCTTGTGAAAAGTCCCACTCGACGGCCTATTGGCAAAAACGAAAAAGTAAGAAAAAGGGGCGATAAGAAGGGCCTGGCTCTACGACATGCACAAAAGACAAAATTCATGGTGGGGTTATCTTTCCATGTTCTACGCAAATATTCACACTCTCGTTTTACACGCGTCAAGAGTAGTGGAGCGAGGTCCTAATGTGCATATCGAAAGGCCTCAGTGTTTCGGAAAGTCTGTGTGGCGAAGGGGGGGGTTCCTTTCGGCCGGCAGCCTTTCGAATGAAGTCTGACACCTTTCGGAAAATGCCGTCATTCGAAAGACTGTGTGGTGAGCCCCTTTGTCCATTGGAACCTCTCGCCAAAAAAACATCTCACCTTTGTTCCTATCTCTTGGGGCTCACTTTGCTAGCACCCTGCTACGGTTTTCTCCGGTCAGGTCGAGCGGCAGTGGTCGGGTCCGTCACTCCGCGGCCATGCTGTTCCTCTAGTGCCAGCGGCGTGTCTGGAGTGTAGTTTTTGGCTGTGACAGACCTTTATTTGTTTCATGGGTGTTTTGCTGGCGTGTGATGGGGTGTGAACTGACAGTCTGTAGAGTTTTCCATCTAGTGTGGGTGAGTGATAGGGTCTCACTCCACTACTGTCCCCTGTACGATTTCGTGTAGTTGGCCATCGCTCCACTTACTATACAAAATGTACCTTCAAAACTACGTGTATAGTTGTCAGATGGCACCCTCCAGGTTCGCCATACGATTCTGTATAGTTCCCAGCCTGCAAAAGTCGTTATTCTGAGGGTGGTCGAAGGAGGCCGCTGTTCGAACGTGAAATCGGATAGTCCGCCTGGAGTCTGGGCCGACAAACTGCTGTCTTGTAGTGCTCTAAGGGTGTTTTGTAGTGAACGGGAACTGGAGACTTGTATAGCAGATAGTAAGTGGAGCAACGCCCGGTTTTATACGTTTTTTCGCGCTCTGACAGCTATACCCCAACTATACGAAATTGTGTATAGTGGACAGTAATGGAGGGAGACCCATAGGCTCTCTGTCCACTACTGTGCACTATACAGAATTTCGTATAGCGGCCATATAACAGTCAGAGCTAAAAAAATCGTATAAACCGTGGCGTCGCTCCACTTCCTATCTGCTATACAAGTCTCCAATTCCTGAGTTCACTAAAAAATACCTGCACAGCAATACACGACAGCAATTTGTCGGTCGAGACTCCATGTGCTCCATTCAATTTCGCAGTAGAACCATTTTTAAATTTTTTTTTTTAACAGACATACCCTGAGTTGATGCTAGGGTAGCTGATAAGAGCATACTACCCTAGCACTCTCTGGGAGGCTCCATCTATTTGTGGGGAGCAGCACCTGCTGGAAAGCGGGTCCAGCGTCCCTCACATTGAAAAGTGAAATTTGAATTCAATTTCGCGGTAGAACCAATTCCTGAGATCACTACAAAATACCCATACAGCACTACATGACAGCAATCTGTCGGTCCAGAGTCCAGGTACTCCATTCAGTTTCGCGGTAGAATGCCGACCTCCTTCGACCACCCTCCGAGTAACGACGTTTGCAGGCTGGGAACTACACGGGATCGTGTGGTGAATTTGGAGTGCACCATCTGACAAATATACGTTGGTTTCCGAAGGTACATCGGGATAGTACATTGGGATAGTAAGTGGAGCGGTGTCCCACTATCCGAAATCGTACAGCAGATAATAGTGGAGCGAGATCCACTATGATCGTCTTTGATTCTCGTCACAGGTACCTTGAAGGCATTGGTTGGTGCCCACCTCAGGATATCAGTTGTCAGGCAGCCGTTGATGCTTATTCACAACCGAGGTTAAGGGCCTCGCTCCACTACTGTCCACTATACAAACTTTTGCGTAGTTCGTGGACAGCTGTGAGAGTGAGCCGAAACCTTGGAAACCGGGCATTGCTCCACTTACTGTCCACTGTTCCACTTACTGTCCACTGTACAGCACTCCGACGGTGAATGCACTACAAGACAGGGCATAGGCCCTCGCTCCACTACACAACACAATACATGCATCTAGACGCATCTGGACCAGGTGCATTGGGATGAATCCAACACTTCCAATGCATCTGGTCTAGAATGCTTCTAAATGCATGTAGAGTGTTGTGCAGTGGAGCGAGGCCCATAGAAAGCATTTTGTCAGCTCAAACTCCGAGTACACTGTCAAAGTTCGGGTCGGCATAGTTTGTTCCTTGAAGGACTTTCCACAAAACGAATTTTGCAGGCTGGGAACTGGACAATCCCGGACAGTGGATTGTCCGACTTCTCCCTACTGTCCGATTTCTCCCTACTGTCCGAGCAGTTTTTCACATGGACAGTGGACAGTACATGGAGAGACGCCCCACTGTCGATTTTTCTATAGTGGACAGTAGTGGAGCGAGGTCCTAAGTTGGATCATCACTTACAGTGTAATCAGTTAGGGGATTCTGCAGACTGTTCAGGCTTCACCCTCCTCATGAGTCAGCCGGTGAAACTCCGACGAAACAGTTTGTCACAGCCCCTCATTTGTTGCCCTCTTCTCCCTCCCTCTCTGCCTACGGTTTACCGGTCAGCTCTGTTTGACTAGATATATGTGTGTATGTATATATTATCTGTGGTGTAATTTGCAGGCGCCTATGACTGTAGGAGGAGTGGAACAGCAGGGCGTTTTCTCCAAGTTCTAAACCGACAACAGAACATAGCACAAATGGATTGCCAATGTCAGACTATTAGTTATCAGTACCGATTGTGGGCCTTGCCACAGCACTCTCGAAAAGTGAAAAAACGAAAAAGAAAAAGGAAAAAAATGAAAAAGACAAAAATGTGGCGGGTGCATCCAGCCATCTTCTTGAGGGAAGTTCATTCTCATTTGCACATTTGGAGAGTGGTGTGGCGATGCCCTGTGATCATCCAATCAGTCTTCAATGACAGATCAATTGTTTTAGCAGTGAGTTTGTCGTGACCCCCAATATTACGCCGTTGGGAGTTGAGGAAAAAATGCTTTTCGATTTTTTATTATTATTATTTCCCCCCCCCCTCGAAATTCAAATCTGATGCCCGGGTCCTCACTTTTTTTTTGAAATATACCTTTTTCGTTAGCATTTTGTTTTTGTGCTTTTTTGTTTTTTTTGTTTTCTTTCCCCGGAAATTGCACTTTTATTAACAGGGCCCAGTGCCCAAGGCAAATTACATCATCAGGATAGTCAACAACAAGGACGCAGGGTTGTCCTGCCCCTCCAGGAGCTCAGAGCCCCGTCCTTGCGTGCACAGTCTTCACACTCGTTACCCAATCGCGGCACCAGCCCTGCCAACAAACCATGTCTACTCTCATCTACAACCTCCCTGGCTACACTCTTAACCCAAACAAATCAAAACTACCAATTCCAAATAGACGAAATTCTAACAGGCCACAGAAAAAAACGAAAATACGAATCTTAACGCAAAAGGAATCAAAACTACCAGCCAATTCCAAATAGACAAAATTCTAACAGGCCACAAAAAACGAAAATACGAAAAGCCAAAAAACCCACCTACATAGATGCTAATTCCAACCAAACAGGTAAATAAACAATAAAACCCGACTCAATACGCAAACCTGTCAAGGGTATCTAAGCTCTCCAGCACAACTTTGAAGGTATCTAAGCTCTCGAACACAGCTTCCAACACAAGGCTGTCACGGGCATCCAAGTATTTTCCACTTCGGCACCCTGCAGCGAACCAAACGCCGGCAACAGAACAAATTAGGGTCGCCCACCTATCATAAATCCAATGCGTTTTGAGTTCAAGCACGGCGTCGTAGAAAATACCACTGTCCCACATCCCTATCCCAGCCTTCCAATTTCCCACACACCCTGTCTCCTCACCAAGCATCAAGCCACGGCCAGCAACAGATCAAATAGGGTTGCTCACCTATAAAATCGCGAACCATTTTGCTCGAGCAAGGTATTCCTACATCGAACCAGCGAACATCAACCCTAGAACAGGATCATTGTCAACGCCACAAAAAACAAGGAGCCAACGCGAGGACACACAGCGGTGGGCATCAAAAAGGAAAATCCCACAAAACACGCAGGCTAAGTAAGGAAAGAGCGAAGAACAAGAAAAATCAGACATAGGGAAAGAGCGCAAAAAAAAAAAAAAAATCAGACAAACCTAACTCGAAGCATTCAAACAAAACGCAACATCCAATTTCCGAACCACCCCTAGCACCAAACCTAACCCTCAACAAGCGATGCATGCCCGATGCGATCTTCTTGGAGAGGATCTTGAATCTTCATCTCCCGGCGAGAGCTACTGTTATTCCGACCTCAAGTCATTGCCTAAAGCGGCAGCCAAAAAGTCAACGCCTAAAGCGGCATCTTCAGCCAAGAAGTCAACCCTTAAAGCGGCTTCTTCAACAACATCTTCAACCAAGACTCCATAACGAAGACCAGAGTGCACCAGCACGCTGATCAAGCTCCATACCCGGTAAAGGAGCATCCTCCTGCGAGCACGCCACACCCACACAGCAACGCACTCTTGACTCAGCACGCCAGTATAACCACGCCTAACCCATGGCTAGGAGCTGCAGGGGCAGATGAGACCAGTGTAATGAAGCCTGCAGATTCTCAGTGGACTGTACATTGGGCCGAGGGCGAAGCTCGGGGCTTGCCTCGGTCGGGTCGCGTCTTAGATTAGATTCGTAATTTTGTTTGGCTGAGGGCTAACCGAGAGACCTATCTGTAAGGAAAATTTGTGAGGGACATATCTCCAAATTCCGGAAAATACAGCCCGTACTAACTGAATTTCCTACAGCTACCCTAACTGCGAATAGCAGACCCGGGCTACCCCTATGACAGCCAGGCCCTATAGGCCTAAGCTGATAGACTGTCCTATAGCCTATAGCCGGGTTGGGAGAGGCCCTAGAGGCCGAAACAGAATCGGTACTGGTCGGTCAGTCAGTCCGGTTTAGGTCGAGTCTAGGCTAGTTTAGACTATAGATAGGATGGGCACATCAGTTCAGGGCTTTTGGCAGTTGGTACTGAGTACATCGCTGCTGCGCGACGCGTGAATCGGAAATGGTGACGGCTCAGCGTGGAAGGAGACAGGCATAGCCAGACCTTCCGAGCGCCGGCCATAGCTGGGACCTGCGCTGTACTCTGCCAGCATGCAGGGGCTGACAGAGGTCTGGGCTATCGACGTCTGCTGGAGGCGAGAGAGGTTAGTGCCCTGCTGGACCCTCCTCCGAAGTGGGGTTCCAGGGTGGTGATACTGCAGCCATAGCTGCAGCTTCTTTCTCAGAGGTGATCTTGTCGGGGTTTGGTGGCGCTGCTGCAGACTTCCATTCGGGAAGTCTTACGACACTTCGTCATCATCAGGTACTGTGGCGCTGGTCTTCTTCTTCATCCTCTGAGTGGCGCTTGGCCTCAGATGCCTGTTTCAGGGTGGCGCTTCCCTCAGGAGGCTGTATTTGGGTGGTGCTTGATGTTTCAGGGGCTCAGGGGTGTTACGGGTGCTAATCAGGGTTGGGGAGTGAAGCGCTGCTCATTTTTTAGCAGCGCACTATATTACTAAAGTTATCCTGACAATTCGAGACTCTGAGAGTAATAAACAGTGTGAAACAGGGTTTGGACTATCATCGTTTCATTGTTTCCTGGATGTGATCTGCTCGGCTTTTCTTTATGACTGGTTGTGACGATTGAGTGGAGTGAATTGCACTTTCAGTGTACCCTGTCATATCGCATGGTCAGGGTTTCCGCTGTGTTATCCCCCCCTGTGCGGTGTGATACTCCTATCCACTCCCCTTCCTTCTGTGTATGTATGGGCATACCTGGAAGTCTATGTGAGTGAGTGTTGGTCATCAGACAACAAACAACTAGAATCATGACAGTTGGTATCGAAGTGATTGGATCCAGACTCCGAAGCAATTGATGAGTTGGAGCAACCATCATCATCTGGCGAGATATTGGAGTTGAGTCTCATGGCGATTCATCATCTTCAGGGTTGTTGTCAGTAAGGGTGGTGGTAGTGAGTGTGTGGCGAGAAGAATTGGACAGAGGGTGACTCACTCCTGACTAGGGTTGTGCAGGAGTGGTTGGCGATTGGTGCTCAGAGACCTGAGAGGGTCTGGGAGGCTATTTTTAGCCTGGCGATTCATTTGGAGGTTGGCGATTGGCAAGGAAGTGATCCCAGGAGGTGGCAATTGTGGAATTGGGTCAGCCCGGTCAGGATCCCCAATTCCCAGGCAACGCAGTACATGGTGATGTGGCGCTGCCCTGACTTTCTCAGTTATTGGCACCTGGGAGTCCGGATTCTTTGAATCTGTCAGTTGGGGGTGAAGCGCCTCAGGGTAATCTACTGGATCACCAAGTTTCAGGCAATTTGGTATGTGGGAACACTGGATACTGTCAGGAGATGAAACTGGCGAGATGGGGTTGACCAGTCAGCCATAGCCAGGGTTTCATGCATCTTCTTCAGAGTTGACTCTGAAGTAAGTGTGTTCCTTACTTCATCCTGTGTGGCGATTCTGGGACTATTATTAGGATAGTGAAATTTGGTCTGTCTGTCAGGTGACAGTTGAAAATCGAAATTCAGACTGTGGGACAACCATATCCAACTTCCCCTACCTATCTTCTTTGACTTCTACTAACCCTGTTTGACCTTCTCTCTGACTCATATTTCATATGTGGCTGCTTTACAGTATTGCGATTTATACTGTGTAGTGAATTGGTGAATTCAGGGTCCTGTTTTCAGTGATAATGCAAATTGGAATTTTGCGCTGACATAGCTAAAGCTTGGCTAGACTAGGGTCAGTCATAACTTTGATTATGTCCGCCAGAATTCAATTTTGTCAGTCCCTGGTGAATCACAATTTTGTATACAGTATCAAAATCGCACATCCAGATTTGATGTTCTGAGTGAGTTACAATGAAAACTGTAATTCTCCATACCTAGGGTATGGCATACAGCCTAATACAGGGTCATACAATAGTGAAGTCTGTAGGGTAGGTCAAAAAATAGGGTAACCTGTAAATCGCTGCATCTTGATCATCAGTGGACATCTGTCTAACCCTAATTAGTCACTCTGCCTAATTACTAATCAACACTAATCAGTACAAGACCGCATCCTGTAAGTAATTGAAGTAGGATTTGCAATTATTACATGCAATTGTTGTGTCAGGGCAGGGATGGGAAAACCGTGAAATTGATTTTTGCTGAGTGTACTTTAAACTGACCCTGACCCTCAAGCGGTCTGCTCACTTGCTTAAACTAACCAACCTCTTCTCTCCAGGCAGGGGACAGCAATTGAGGGAGTACTGAAGAGAAATCTCAATTCTTGTTACCTCCTGCTCTGTCTCTGATTGATTGTTTATTTTTTTTTATCTGAATTGTGGGTGACCAAAATGGCCAATTATGAGAAGGGCGAAGTACCTAAGAAGGGTGAGACTTCGGAAGCGAAGCCTCAGGTACAGCCCAAGACACCGTTCCTGCTTGACCCTCTAGAGGCTGAACTACGGGCCCAGGAGGAGGTACTCCGCCAACAGGCCAAGGCAGTTGAGTCTCTAAAGTCTGAGCTGATGAGAAAGGAGGAATCTGCCAGAAAAGAAACAAGAAGGCGGGAACTGGCAGCTGACGTGGAGAAGGTTGGGACTAGTGGCAGCTCCAGCCAGTACAATAAAGACAAAGCTGAATTCGTCCTTCTGCAGGACGAAATTCATCAGTCCTATTTTACTAACTGGGACGCCAGGATTACCAGTCTGGAGGACAGCATGGCTGAGCATACTCAGCAACTGCAAGATATTTCCTCCAAACTGGACCGTCTCTTCGTCCATCTGCAGATCCCACCTGCTCAAACAGATCCTCCCTCTCCTGGGTCTTCTAAGCAGACTCTCAGAAACTCCCACAATCCAGACCTACATCTCCACCCTCTACTCCCAAATCAACAATACACGCCTTCGTTGCACTTACTCTAGAACCTGTGACACTAGATGAGCTCTCGAAACCCTGGGTGTCGTCCTACTTGACCACAGAGCCGCACCACTGTGCTACGGGGCAAAGTCTGTCACCGGGACAGGAGGTCTATTCTCGAAAAACGAGCCAGTCGGCAGGCAACTCCCGATGACACTTGCAAATTCGGTTTTTGCAAGTGGGAGACTCTCAACGTTTTGAGAGTGGGGTTGTAGCGTGGCTTCTGACAACTTTCGATCGGGTTTCAACAGTTTACCGATCGAGAGTAGGTGCAACGAAGACCCACTCTCAAAACTTCGAGGCTCTAGAGTAGTGCAGCGAGGCCCATTGTCACTGAATATGGTCTGTGTGCCAGCTCACATGCAGTCGTCTTGACTGCCACAGGCATGGTCAGTGAATCATGCCCTGACATCTGACACCCTGCCTCGAGCAGACACCATCTGTGAGAAGAGCACTTTCTTTTCTTTTTTAGCAGGTTTTTTTTTATTTGTTTGGTCATGAAATGTTTTCTTGCGTTTATTTTCCCTACTTCACGCTGCCACCCACCTGTCCAGCACGGTCACACTACTCCACATACATGGCTAGTGAGATCTCGCTCCTATTGTGAGTATGCCCTTATTGAATACTTTCGAATCGGATAAAAAATTGCGCCCCTCGTATGTTGTCCTCTCTCCCCGGGGGGCAAGTCCCACTAGCAGCGTTGAGGTTCCTCGACGCCTGAATCTGGGCGACATTTATGGAGATGTGCAAAACTGGCGTTGAGTTTCCTCAACTGCCCATGGACACAAACGCGTCCAGATTCAGGCTTAAAGGGTTTCCCGCGAAGATTTTTTTGAAGGCTGCTGACGATTTCTCTGCAAAAAAACTTGGGTGCTGGGACGGTTGGGTCCGTATCCTCCGTGAAGGGGTAATGGAATACGGTCGCTGACGAGTTCTCTGGAAATTTTTTTGGTGCTGGGACGGTTGGATCCGTATCCTCCGTGAAGGGGTAATGAAATACGGCCCTGGTCTACGAAAAATAACAGCTGCGGGATTTGTCACTACCTAGGCGCTACCGACAC
>BFEA01000003.1:8323664-8334847 GCA_003427395.1 Chara braunii
ACTTCTAAAAAACAACGGGGAGGTACTGGTGGTTTAAATCGGTCATAAAAATGTAGCAAGTAACTCTTCTTGAAAAGGCATCCCAGACTCATTCTCATCAGGCCATACCACATGTCCAATTCCTTGCTCTTGAGGACCCCCTAGCCAGTCCATTGTGAATTTGAGAATAGATTTTTGGATGTCTTTCTTCTGAGTTAGAGATTTTACTTTATTTATTTATTTTATTTTATTTTTTCTTTCTTTTCTACTTTGCAATTCTCAGCGACCGGCCGTTCATGTGAACGACCCCCCTCAAATGCGGCGCGTTAACGGGACACGCCCGCGGCCCATAGCTGGGCCAAGTACTGGTGGTTTAAAGCAATACAAGACACGGAGGATAGATACTGGTCCGCATTGGCCGAGTATCAACTGGCCAAGGATCAAGACTTGAATAGGGGCGAAGAAGTATGGATCCTTATAATGCTGCAATCATACCTTCGTCGGAAATCCAACTCCCCCTCCTGGCAGGGAGTGCTACAAGCATTGAGGACGCTGCTACCACAAACAAGGAAGGAACCGACTACAAGAGACGAAGTGCTAAGACAACCGTTTTTCTACATCGATGGATCAAGCAGTCGGATGGATCAGTCTTCCCAGCCTCAGCATGAAGAGGCAGATTTGGCAGAGTATGGATAGAACAGGGAGTAGTTCGTATTGAGGACATTTGGGATGACGTCCAGCTTTGCTCGCACACTCCCCAAACAGTAAGGAAGAGACTGGGGAAACTGTGGCATGTGGAGCAAAGACTTGCTGACCTGATTGAGGCAGTACCACAGGATTGGAAAGAGAAGTTGAGGGTTGGGCAAAGGAACTGTGGTAAATGAAGTACACTGACCTTGGCGTTGAGTGGCGTTGACCAGGAGTTCAAGTTCGGGGATAAGGAAGGTGGAAAAGCGGAACTTTGGACAAAGCGACAATGTGACGCCAAACCTTGCGCCCGGCGCGACTTCCTGATCGAAGTGTGAGTGGGCCTGGAAGTGCGAAAAGGGGGTGTGCCAAGGATTTTAGGAAAGTGTGGGTGGAGTCCCTGATCGGAATTGAGATCTCTTGTGGCAAGCTCCGGGTTACGAATGCAGGAGGGTAGGCACGGACTGGAGTTCTGTTTTGCTTCGGGGGACAAAGCTACCGCCTCCGTTGGTTCCATCGTCCGGGTCGGGGTCGTATCTGGTGCACTATCGGGACGCTATGGGTATCCCGCTGATTCGTCACCTGCCGACGTCGAACGACGCAAGTCTCCGAATCCGACGCGGCTGGCCTCAATCAAGGACTGTGTGCCCGTCGTTCTTCCTCCGAATAAGTTCGTTGGATGAAGCCCGAGGCTCGGTACTCGTGGTCCCGCAGACACTTTGAGCACAAGGGTTGGGGCCAGTAAGAAGCGATTGCCAGCCAGGGGACGATGGTTAGGGAGTGGGAGGGTAGGATGTGGTGATAGGGAGGGAATTCAGTCCCTAAGATAATGATTCCGGGCCCCGTGGGGACGTGACACGTGTATGGGCTAAAGTAGGTTGGGAGATAGGGATTACGTCTCAAGGCCTCGTCGAGGTCCCACTCGCAAATACGTTCGTTCCCCGTCAAGTAGGGAAATTCCGGAGGTTCCGCCCAGGGTTGTGCACGCAAACAAGAGTGTTCCCAATATTCTTGGAATTCCCGATCCCTCAAACACTCGCGGTCAGTGACACGAAAGGGAACGCCGAAATTCATGTTGCAAGTCGGGTGGAACATCAGCCATTCGGGAAATTAGTCGAGTTCAGGTTTTGCAGACGCGGGTGTAGGTAGCGCTCGTCTTTGGTCGAGCCTACACATGCGTGCGCGGGACCTCTCCTTCGATTAAATGGGTGGAAGTCAGCGATTCGCGAGATGGATCATCCCATAGTGAGACGGTCGTCTAATAGTCTAGATTGCCTACAGACAGAATCACGCCTATCATCCATTCATCTAGCTTTCATACAAACAAAAAGAATCGAGGATCATGCAACAATTCTTTGGCCAATCAGCTCAGAGATCACACAAGACTCGATCGTCGGGAACCAATCAATCAGATTTGCCGATTCAAAAAGAAAGAGACGAGGAGTGGGGAAAAACAATCCACATGTCAGTCTCTGAACAAAGGAAGCAAGGAAAACGAAAAATTTAAGATGCCGATCAAAAACAAGGACAAGGCGAATGGCACTGAATACCAAAATTGCTCAGAAGGCAGCACAAACGACAGGCAGACCTAGACTTACGCACACTCAATGTAAACGGGCTTGCCTCAACAAAGCCACCAAAAAAACAAGCAATTTTAGACCAATTAAAAGGAATAGAAGGGAGAGACTGGCCGGACGTCGTATGTCTGCAAGAAACCCACCTCACATGCATACAAAGAAATCTGGCTACATCAAGCTTTTAGGGCCCATGCCCCGAGCACGAAGGTAGAAATGCTCAATTCGGCAGCTGATCAAGAAGAGTGTAGGTGGGTCTATTTACTAGCGATGTTGGAACTGGAAGTAGTCAGCATCCTGAATGTGTATGCCCCCAACGACCCAGTAGCACGACAAAGTTTTTTCTTAGTCCCTCAAGATCAAACTACCGGTGGGCATCCCCACAATCCTGGCAGGAGACTTCAACGCAGCCCCGGACCATTGGTTAGACAGGTGGAAAATTTCATCACCTTGCCCAACCTATATAGAGAATGATGAGAGAATGATCGCAGAACTGTCACAATCCATCAACCTCTTCGACACTTTTCAGAGACAATTTCCCACCGACCGGAGGGTTCACTTGCTTTCGAAAAAATAGCACAGAAAGAGTGTCGAAATCACGAATAGACCTAATAATGATTTTAGAAGAACTACAAGGAGCCCTTTAGATAGCAGAGATATTTCCCCGCAACCCCTACCCGGGTTTACACCATGCGATGTGCTTAGTCATCCTTTCATTTAGGAGAAAAACGGATCAAGTTAGGGGGTTTTACAAGCTCAATACATCCCTCTTAGCTATCGATCGCTCTAAAGTTTATATCAAGGAAGTGTGGTCCTTTTGGCAAAACCAGAGAGACCTAATAAAAAACTATATATTATGGTTCAACATGAACTTGTTCTTTTGGGCCGCAAGTGCAATGAATACTCTAAGCTACTCGCGGCGCGACGTCATGCAACATGAACTACAAAAACTGCAACAACAGGAGGACGATACAGGTGACCTTGAACAACAGACTGAAATGGTCAGGACCATCCAAACTATGGAAGCTCGACTCTTAAGCTACATGGAACACAAATGGCAGGGCGCTAGGATCCGGGACAAACTCTCCAAATACAATATGAAAGGAGCAATCGATGTGTAGTTCTTTGCAATGGCGAACTTCAAGACAAAAAAAGGGAGAACGGTAATCGAGGCCTTAGAGGACCCCGATCACAATCAAGGACCTTTGTGCATTTTCACAGCTGCCTGCACAAAAATTGCAAGAGACTTCTATCAAAAACTGTTAACATCAGAATGGATCTGATGGACTACTACCATGCAGTCTGGAGTACAGGACAAACAGGGAAATTAGTGAGGCAAGGAGGGTGAACGCTTCTCTATAAGAAAGGGACAAGTACTAACATCTGAAACTATAGGCCTATCACCCTGCTTACGGTGGTCTATAAACTGATGGCCAAAGCGCTCGCCAACCGCATGGCACCAGTAATGGCAGATATCATACACCCTAACCAAACTGGGTTCATCCAAGATAGGAATATCCAAGATAACATCCTTCTAGTCAATGAGATGATCAAACTGACACGACAGTCAAAAAGTAACGCAGCGATTATCTTCATTGACTTTGAGAAAGTGTACGACCATGTGGATTGACATTTCTTAGATAAGTGTCTGGAAAAACTTAACTTTGGGTTATGTTTCAGACGTTGGGTAGAGATCCTCCATACCAACGCAACAACCAGGGTCCTGTTGAATGGTAATCTGGCCCCTCCCATAAACCTTCAGAGGTCAGGCAGGCAGGGAGACCCGATAGCCCTCTACCTCTTTGTCATAGTCATGGAAGCACTAGCGGCCAACTTGAGAACCCATCAGGATATTAAGTGAATCTAGGTGTCAGCGATACCCAAGGAGGCAATTCCAGTCTGCTCTCTATTTGCAAATGATATGACCCTGATGGTAGATGCATCAAGAGAGTCAATGGAAGAAGTACAAAATATGGTGGATCGCTTCTGCAAACTGTTAGACATGAAAGTTAATTGGGGAAATAAAACCCAAGGATGGTGGAGGGGTGCGACCGCCGAAACAACCCAGGCTCAATTGGCTCCCAAAGGAGGCTCCGATCAGAGTGCTTGGAATCTCAATAACGGCAGAAGGCAGACCATCTACTAATAACGAATCACCGGTCCGCCTTTGGCAAAAATGACCCACTGGAAAGACAAACACACCTCACTGTTTGGGCGCTCTTTGATAATCAACAATATGGTGTTGACCTCCCTATGGTACAAATCAGCAATCTGGTCATTAGACAAGAAGGCCTTACGGCCCCTGCAACGTCAGATAACCGCCTTTCTGTGAAGGGGAGACCACGAGAAACAGAATGTGATTAACCGAGTGGCGCGACAATCCATTACCCAACCCAAAATCAAAGGCGGCCTGGGTATCATTGACCCCGTACTAGTACAGACCAAAGCGTTGGCGATACTGTGGCTCATACGTCTGCTTTTTAATCCAGAGTCCCCATGGAGAGGGTTGACCCTATAACAAATATCCCGACTTGCTCCGCAAACATCAGAAGTGAATTACCCGCCAATGTGGTTAGAAAATAGGGGATGGTCCATCCCAAGAGCAAAGGTACAGCCACAGGATCCCCACCCCGACTCCCCTAGACAAGCAGCTATCCCTTTTGGCCTAAACTCCTTAAAACATGGAGAAGTCTCCCACTGCTCAATAAAACCCTACCCGAAAGATGGGAAGAAGTGGCACGTCAACCCCTATTTGGTAATAGATGGGTGGTGGATTCAAAGGGTCAAACCCTTCATTTTATGGTCTCCCCATGGCGGGGTTGGGTCAAAAGAGGGTTAACAAAAATAAAAGACATATGGGACATAGCCAAAAAAGACTGGATTAACCCAGACCAGTTATGGGAGAGATTACGATACTGCCACCAGCCCCAAGAAGCCTTGGAAGCGATTGTGGAAAGGATCCTCCTAGAATGGTGGAGGACCCTGCGCAAAGGCCCCACACTGCAACAGTCAGATTGGGTTGCATTCCGGGAACTACATGGAAAACGGGGTAATGTAGTTTGCAATCACCCCGACGGAACAGTAGTAGTGAGCCTCTTTCATGTAGGAAGAGGTAATGTCATCCAAATGAACATTCCCAGAAGAAACGATAGTATGTCAAAAGGAATAACTATTTAGAATCAGAGTACTCCTAGAGGAAGGGCAGTGGATAGCCTACCTCCCCTCCACTCCGATCCACTACTTGGCCCTGGACCCATTCGAATGGAAATGGACGTTTCGAATGGGGAGGGGCAAGTATCATACCAAATCGCTGTACAGTTTAATAATTAAATCCACCTACAAACTTCTAAGACTAACGATAAACCTTCGGGACCAAGTGGAGGAGCGTTGGAGGAACCACCTGAACATCAGCAAGGAGGAATTGAAACCAATAAAATGGTTCAGGGTGGCAAATACGGAACCTGCCAAGTTCACCTCACTTCAATGGCAGCTTGAGCACCACTGCCTGCCAACCAACAACTGGCTGATAGACAGAACGTCTCTGGAACAGACAGGCCAAGCTCTACTCTGGTGCAAGTTGTGCACAAACGCTTTTGAAATAGTTTTAGCTTTACGCAAAAATCGTTTAAAATATATAGCGGATTTAGCCACGTTAGCGTTGACGAATCTTATTTTAGCTATTACAATGTCTATTATTATGTTTTCATTGGCAGGAAATCCAAAAAACGACATGAGACAATTAAGCACATCTTCCTACAATGCCCAGGCGCACTCTGGTTGTGGAGATGGTGGGATAAAATTTGGGACCAACTAGAGACAAAAACCCCGTGGCCCTAGGGCTGGAAGGCCCTACTGTGCGAAGCATGGCCCAGGGGCCTGGGCGACTGCCTTGATAACTTTCCCAACAACCTGTTCAAATTGGGACGAAGGGCGGTACTCTAGGCACTTTGGAGAAAACGCTGCACATACGAGATGAAAGGAGTGAGACTAGAAGGGCCTGGATTTACAGAAAGTGTACAACAACAGATCCAAATGAAAATAACTGCAAAATGGGATGAGGTCAGAACACAGATCCACTCCCTAAATACACAAAAGGACATTAAGCAAAGAATCGAAAAATTTTCCTCAAGCTGGCTCGGGGGGACAAACGGAGGAAGAATAGGGAAGGTGGAATGGAAAGGGGCACAACAGGATGTTGGGGAGGGTCAAGGGAGCATGAATATAGTAAGGGACTACCGATTGATATTCCATGAATGGGCCAGAATTGATACGGCCATACCTTTGAAGCCCCCTGAGGAATTTCCCGACTTCTTCCCCCCCCCATCGAATTACCTAGAAGGAATGCAGTGGTATGGGATGGATGGATGTGACGATTGAAAAATTTCAGACCAATAGCAATCAGCACAATGCTTAGGAAGGGTCAGTTCAGATTGGGTGGGGGAGGGAGGAACTAGTGAGTTACAGTAGGTATCCGGTGCCGGTTCCACAGTGAAGAGGTTCCCCCCTCCCCTACCTCCTGCTCAGTCAATCCCCTAGTTGCCAGGTTAATCAATGCTGGCAGGACTCTCCCACAATGGTTCTTTTTCAGACATACTGCAATTTCGATTTTCTATGGGGCGTTGGGCCCGCTTCCCAACAAGTGATGCTCCCCACCAATCATAGATGGAGCCTCTCCCCAGGTGTTAGTGGTGTCTGCTCTTATCAGCACCACTAACACTGGTGGGGGTGTATCGTTAAAAAAAAAAAATAAAAAAAAAAAAATGTCACTGACGTCCGCACAACCGGGAGAACTCGGAATCTTTACACACAAACTGGAATGGTCCTTTTTTTTCTGTTTTGTTGTCCTTTTTTAAANAAAAAAAAAAAAAAAAAAAAAAAAAAAAAAAAAAAAAAAAAAAAAATCGCCACAACACATCCTGTCTCTCTCTCTCTCTCTCCACAACATCCCGATGTGGGCAGTCCGTCGCCTCGCACCCATACAGAGTTGCCAGCCCACTTAGTCTGAACATGCCAGCCAGGTTCGCCCGTGTGCCACAGTCCGTCGCGGCCCCACGTCAACCCCGCATGCCCAGCACCAGCACGTCAGATCGCCCAACTCTTTACTCACCTTCCAAATCTCACTCGTTAGCCGATCCTCTCGACCACGCTAACTCCCAGAATTCTTAGAGAGCGAGTTAATCGCGCTTGCAAAATTTATAGCATGCATACTTGCACTAGATACCCGGGATTGTGCCTAAGTGGAAAAAGGAGGAGGAGGAAGGAAGTGCCTACGTCTGCATGGCCAGGCCGCGGCGTGGGGGACGTAGCCGCACTCCACACATTGATCCAGTCATGCAAGCATTCAGGCCAATAGGACAGAGGAGGACGGACGCACGCATAGGGACGCCACAAAAGATATCAAGAAGAGGGGGGTTACAGTTGCAATTATGCCCGCCAAAACAAAAGTTACAGTTACATGCAAGGATTAAGGCGCAGAAAAAGTCAGAACACAGATCCTGACGCGATCAAAGTGTGCGCAAGCAAGAAGCGCCGTGCAACAAAAATTGAGACGCGCCTAAATTTCTAATCTAAATCCTAATTGCAAAAAGAATTTTCGAGCGAACCAAATTCCAAGAGCCCATGGAGGCTCGACCTCAGTTGAAAATTCAAAAAGATTTTCCCGCGCGACGACCACACCAAAATTCCCATTTCCCACAGCAGAACAAGAAAGAGGCTATGGCAACAGTTATCTTCCGCGCTCGCTAAGGCGCGACCAGCTACCAATCGTCACAAGATCACCCCGGCCTCGATTCCGAAAAACAAGAAAAGCAAGGGCACCCATGTAATCCCGCGGGCCCTCCCGATTCAACCCCCGAAGTAGCCTTGCACAGAAAATCGCGCAGTTGCAGAAAACAGTTTGTCACAACAACAGGCTGGCGTCCCATGCAACCAATTGCAGTTCAAGGAGAAGCGTGAGATTGCAGCTGGATGTTTACGAATGAGATTCGGGTGTCAATTCAATTTAGTAAGACAGGTGTCACTCACCCTTTCTTATGTATGGGAGGGACTCCACTGAAAAGGATGCGTGTTCATGTTGGCCTGTGTGGTTGGCCTCAGCTTCGGCGCGCCCCTGATTTACAACAGTACACCGCCTCATTGGGCACACATATGCTGAGACTGAAGAGTAGTTCAACTGCTAAAATTCAAGAAACTCGTCCATTCTCAGACAGCGGTGTCCCCCTCTCATGCACCTACTACCAAGAGATGTGGAAAGTTTGTAAACGCTTCCAAGTACCAAATAAGCATCTGTGCTTTGGCTGTTGATCCATAAGCCCGCCTTGCACTCTGAAAACCTGTTTAACAGAGGTATGGAGGTCAATGTTGTCTGCCCTAGATGAAACAAAGAGCCATTTGTGGGGAGAATGCCCTCTCCCGGCTCGCATCTGGAAATGGTGGGCAATCCACTGGAAGGAACTAGGAGGATGCTCCAAGATGGGATGGGAGACACGAGCAGCTCCAAGGGAAAACAGAGTCCCGGGTTTAGAAGTGAAACGACCTCAGCCCTACAAAACAAACAGCAAACTCTGTGCTTCAAGATGTTCAAAGGGACGCTGGACCCGATTTCCAGCAGGTGTCGCTCCCCACCAATAGACGGAGCAGCCCGACAAAAAAAAAGGACAAAAAAAAACGAAAAAAAAAAAAGGAATAGGACATCAGCTGGGCTCTTACCGGCATGCTTCCCGTCACACTTAGCTATGGGAAAGGTTGGGGGTATGTCACAGTTGCCTTTCGAGCGGTGGCTATCTGGTGGATATGGAAGAAAAGGAAGTCTATTCTCTTTCAAAGGAAGTACATGTCGGACGTAGCCTTAAATAATGGCACGAAAGCCATGGTCCGCCAGGTGATTGTGGTCAATTGGCGTAGGAAGGTCCTCAGCAGACAAGAACCAGAGAGATATAAAGCAAGATTGTGGTTTCTGCGCTCATGGGCCAAAAGGAACAGGTTGGCGGCAGTCTCCCTACTAGTTGGTAAGCTGCTATATCCCGCTGGTTACGTCTAGACGACACATTATCTTTACAACCAGCGCCACCAGGTAATGGGGATATTAAGTCAGTAAGAGAATTTTAGCAGTTCTGGATTGACATCTTGATTTGAAGTAGTGGTAATAGATAACGACAGACCTTCCGCGACGCCGTACCTGCTCACTCCGTACTGCATTTGTTGCGTATTTTGGCACTACATCTTGGCTGTAGATCCGCATTACGGCTCAGATAGCCAAGAGCTTTTTTTAGGAGTGGTCGACCGTAAACTGGTCTGTTTTTCTGCAACTGTTGCGTGTTTGATTTTTGTGTTGTGTTTGCCTTTCGGTTCTTCAAATCGTTTAGCAGAGTTAGGTGCGAGCTCAGTCACATAAGCTAAACTGGCTGAAGCTGCCAGATGAACACCGGGTTGAATTGCTTATTATTATTATTATTATCTTTTGTGTGGCCCGATGGACCACGGATCAGATATTGAACTGATCAGAACAGATACTACACTTGATCGTAGCCAAAACACCAGGGCCGTGGTCCCACTAGCGAAGGGGATAGGATAGAAATCCCGAATCTGGCTATGTTTTATGCAGAGATACAGAAAAGCAGTTCAATCTCGATTTCCTGCACATCTCCATAAACTCGTCCAGATTCAGGCATTCGATCCGATCCTCTTTGCTAGTGGGACCACGCCGCAGGTTGAATTGTGAGGTCCCCGGCCTCGTTGGTTATCCTCTTTTATCAAGTTTTATATGAAATGGCTTGATTAAAAAAAATAAAAAATAAAAATGGAACAGCGAACGCGCTGCTGTTCCAGTTCTCTTTTTTTGTTTTGTTTCGTTTATTTCCTCGGGGGCGTGGATGGGCTTCGCCACGCTTCGCTGCAGTGCAATACCAAGGCAACGCTGGAAGGGTCAAGCAGGCAAGCCTACCCCTGTGCCCCCTCCATAGCCCTGAAAATGTAATTTAATATCGTGTGGCCCTATGGACCACGGATCAGATATTGAACTGATGATCAGAACAGATACTACACTTGATCTGATCTTAGCCAAAAGGCCGAGAAAGGTATGCTGTTCCAGTTCTTGTACAGTCCACTTCGGATTACGAAACCGCCGCGGCCAATCTTTCGCGCCGGACATACCACAGTGTGCTTCCTCGCTGGGATCCCACGGCCAATCTGTTGCGCCGGACATACCACTGTGTGCTTCCTCGCGGGGATCCCGATGATGGAAGCGCCACTCATTGGCAACCGAGGTTCGAGTCCCACTAGTGGCGGTACTGTGTGCTTCATCGTGGGGATCCCTAAGATTGAGGCCCACTCATTGCCAACCGGGCGTCGAGTCCCACTACCGGCGGACCTGTTCCTGTCTTCAGAACTAGACCGCACATTGCGACGGCCGGCGCCCTTAAAGTTCTTCCACACACATGGAGTACCTAAAAAAAAAAATAAGGCAGAGGAAGTTGCCCCCGTCGTCGCCGAGTACGCGGTATGAATTAATGGGCCCAGCTGCACTGAGCTCGACATTCACAAAAGACAAAACATATGGAAGCGCATCTGTGCATGTTCTTGCGGAAAGTTCATTGCCCAATTCCACCATTGGAGAGCAGTGATTAGAGGCCCGATGGAGAAGGCTTTCCTTTCTCGAACAGACCGCGGCCATCTGGTGATGGAGGGCTTTGCTACCTTAAGGGGGTACTCACACAGCGGTGCCATAGCAGCAAAATCTGCTAAATCTGCTATTTTTGCCATCCCCTGCTAAATCTGCTATTTTTGCTTTTTCGATTTTGCTGAAATGCCACCCCGACCGGTCACATAGCGGCCGCAAACCACAAAAGGCACTACCGGTAGCCGAACTTTGGGCGTCGCTGCACTCCACCTTTTTTTTTTTTTTTTTTTTTTTTTTTTTTTTTTTTTTTTTTTTTTTTTTTTTTT
>BFEA01000003.1:8337276-8347327 GCA_003427395.1 Chara braunii
AAAAAAAAAAAAAAAAAAAGCTCCCTTGTGCTGTTATTGAGGGCGGATACAGGATGCTACAGCGTTGAGACAGTTACGTGCCACCCCGTGATATTCGCCCTGCCTGGCTGGCAGGGCCAGCCACTACAACGTCGAGAAAAAACAAAAACAAAAACGAAAACGAAAACAAAAACGAAAACAAAAACAAAAACAAACACAAAAACAAGAAACAGGCCGACGGGCTATAAAATGACCAAGCAGGAAAATCTGTTTTTTTTTTTTTTTTTTTTACTGCAGGAAAATCTTTCTGAATTACCTGGGGCCGGTCCGTTCAATGATATGACACCTCAAGCCCGTCACCCTTCTCTTAAAAATAGACGAAACAACGACAAAACGATATGAAACAGGCCGGCGGGCTATAAAAATGACAAAGCAGGGAGACGACTATATATATATATATATATATTTTTAAGGAGACGACTATATTTCGTTTCATGCAAGACTTCGAACGCTTTGTCATTCTTATAGCCCTGCTTTGTCATTTCGCGGATGACACAGCTCGTCGCAGTAAGCAAAAAAAGGGGCATTTCACAAAAGGGGCTCTGCTATATAATACAAACAGGCCCAGGCCCTGTTTTAAAATGATCATAAAACAGGCAGATTATCAGACTAAGTATCTTCTAAACCTGATACATCGCAGGAAAAAAGGGGCGATTCATAAAACGGGGAGGGGGGGGATATAACACGCTCATCATTGTCATAATAAAATCTTTAAACAGGCAGAAGACAACATACTTCCCTGTAGACGTTCATAGAAAAAAAAAAAAAAAAAAAAAAAAAAAAAGAATACAGACCTTGGAGGGGGCAATTCAAAAACCGGGCTACAGAAAAACAAGCCCTGTTTTAAAATCATAAAACAGGCAGATTATCAGCACCACCTTTAAGAACTGGTACATTTCGGTGGATGACTTATTCAGCCCATTGCACTAAAAGGGGGCGATTCATGAAACGGGGGGGGGGGGGGCTATATAACACGCTCATTATTGTGTGATAAGAACAGAACAGGACCATTTTCGCATTTACCCTTCCTGCAAACTCGGAAAAATACAGGCCTCGGAGAGGGCAATTCACAAAACGGGCTACGTTGGAGAGGACAATTCACAAAATGGGCTACGTAACACAAACAGACTGTGTTAAAATCATAAAACAGGCACAGACGATCAGTACAACCTGTTAAACCTGCTGCATTTCGTGGATAGCTCCGGCCCCATTATACTAAAAAGGGGCGATTCGTAAAACGGGGGGCTATATAGCACGCTAATTAACTTATTGTAATCAAATCTTCAAACAGGCAAACTACCACTTATGACTCCATATACATTTCGGCGATAACTTGAACTCAGCCCATTGTACTGAAAAGGGGCGATTCATAAAACGGGGGGCTATATATCACGCTCATTAACTTATTAAAACTTATTGGAAAAAAATCTTAAAACACGCAGACGACCACCTAACTTCCTGATACATTATTGGATGACTCCGCCCATTGCCTGTCTCTTATACACATCTAGATGTGTATAAGAGACAGGCTATATATCACGCTCATTAACTTCTTAACTTATTTGTAATAAAATCTTAAAACACGCAGACGACCACCTAGCTTCCTGATACATTATTGGACGACTCCGCAGTAATAAAATCTTAAAACACGCAGACGACCACCTAGCTTCCTGATACATTATTGGATGACTCCGCCCATTGCACTAAAAAGGGGCGATTCATAAAACCGGGGGACTATATATCACGCTCATTAACTTGTTGACTTATTGTAATAAAATCTTAAAAACACGCAGACGACCGCCTAGCTTCCTTCCTGCAAAACTTTGGAGCCATTCAATACAGAACTTTCCAAATGACAAAGTTCGACGGATAATTCATCGGATTGCGGACGATTACCTGCACTAGATTCGTCCTCCAAAACATACTAGAATACTAGAGTGCAACCAGTTACACTGACGTGTTGCAACTTGCAAGGGTACTAGGAAAACTGCAGAAACAAGGAGCCAGAGAGAGAGAGGAAAGAACATAGAAAATGACGAGAAGGACGGGGAGATCGAAGGGGAGGGCACTAATTAACCAGAGCATAAAAACAGCGAAAAAAACTAAAGGCTACTGGATCACATCACCGCTCAGGGCCGAGGCATCCAACGCATGCTCTCTCCCTCTGACGAGTCAAAAGAAGATCACCAGCTGCTGCGTTTCGATACGATCGCTCCTGCCAATGACTGCGGACGCAAGCCTCCAGGGGAGATAGGAGGTCACCAGCAAGAGGCAGGCAAAGGGATCAGTAACCTGCAAGAGGCGGCCAAAGTCGCAGGCCCCTCCTACGCAGCATGGACAACGCGCAGCCGAAAAGTCCCACTCAATTGTCAGCCTATTAAACTATAATAAACCAACGCTTCAACGACTCTCTCTCTCTCTCTCTCTCTCTCTCTCTCTCTCTCTCTCTCTCTCTCTCTCTCTCTCTTCCCCCCGGTAACGAGTGTGCGCGGGCGCACCGCACACACACACAAAAGCTCCTGACAAACCGCTGAGAGTCCGACGAAACAGTCCGCCTCAGTCGTATTTCTTCCGACGGCGTTTTAAGGCGCACATAGTAAAACACAGGCGACGTATCGAAACACACACACACACACGCACACACACACACACACACACACACACACACACACACACACACACACACACACACACACACACTCCTGCTCCGCTGTTTGCAAGTCCGTGGAGAACCTCCACGTTAAATTCTAGCTATGTTATTTACCTGAGCTAGCAGGGCAATCCCGCCGAAGGCAGGCCGGAGCTGCCCTGCCATTGCTTAGCGCTAATGAAGTCGCAGGAGCCGAAGATCCTCGCCTCCGCATCCGACAGCTGGATGGACCAATTCACACGTCCAGAGCTGGCAGATCCCGGTCCAGAGCACTTGTACTCCGCATAGAAGATGGCGTCGGTGGGCTTGCCCCAGTCGTCCCATCCTGCGGGCGCGATGATGCTGTCTAGGAAGGTCTTGAAAAACACCACCCTTGAGGCAACCCCCCACGCACGACCCAAGTACACAACTCCCGTCCCCTTGACACTCCCCCCGTAGAACGCAAACCCCGTTCCCTGCGACACTGCCCCTCTACTCTGCGCCGTCAAGAAGCCCTTCGTCACGACGTCGGCGAACAAGTAGCACTTGTAAAACCACGCCGTGGCATTGCCAAAAATGAAGTCCACCGATCCTCTCACATTGCAATTCTTGTAGAATTGTATCCCCTGATGCGCATACAGGGTGTCTTGGTACCCCCAAAAGTCACACCTAAAGAAGGATATATAGTCTCCCGTGGCTCTCAGAGCCACGGCTTGGCCGTTCTGCGACCCATCCACAGGTCTGGGCGCCGTGTTCCTGAACGTCATGTACATGGCCGTGAAGTAGGACGCTTCCGCAGCGAATGTGTAGGAGCGAAAGGTGCCCAAGGTCCCGCCGGTGGTTGAGGTAGGATCGGCAGTGCCCGCCGTGTCGTTCCACGAGATTATGACCTTCTTCGGATCGCGCGAGGCGCCGACAAGTGTGACGTAGGTGTTTGAGGACATCAGTCTCACCTTCTCCACGTACACGCCGGCGCGCACGCAGATCACCCACCGTCGATTGCCTCGACTAGTCGGGATATTGTTGATGGCGTCCTGAACTGTTCGGTACGTCCCATTGCCAACCACCGCCGCCTTCGTCACGGTGGCGTTGCAAGGCGGGAGGGTGACAGTCCCACGTTCGAGCGACCGATCGATGTCCGGCGAGAGGGAAGAATGTTTGCTGCTGAGCCCCAGCGCCCAGGCCTGGGTTTGCTCAGCAACCGCCGCTCTCTGCTCCAGCGTCGCGGTCAAGGAGGCCCCCGATGACGACGGCACAACGCACTCCACGCCACGTGTCCACGTGGAGAAGGTCCACATGTAAGCTATCAATCCCACAACGATCCACAAACGAGGGGACGCCGCCATCACTACCATCGCCGCCATAGCTGGGCTGGGACACGGCGCTAGCTCAAATGGCGTGCCACGAAGACACACAAAAAAACTCTCCCTTTCTCTTCAACGCCGTCAAAGCCGCGCATCTGCCGTGCCTCCGCAACAGTGACTACCTCTCAGATCTCGGTGTCCGCGAGTCGTCCTCATCCCTCTCACTCGAACTTCATTCTTCGGCCCGGCTATTGCATCTTGAATCAACTCCTGCCTACTTAAATCTCTGCTCTTCTTACAAATTACTAGCAAAATTACGTATGAACAAACTCAGCTCTGACAACTCCCATCCAGCCCTCTCTCTCTCTCTCTCTCTCTCTCTCTCTCTCTCTCTCTCTCTCTCTCTCTCTCTCTCTCTCTCTCGCTCGCTCTGTGTCTCTCTCTCTCTCTCTCTCGCGCGCGCGCGCGCGATCGCGCGCATGTGTTGAATTGTGCGCGTGTGTCTGTGTGTGTGTGTGTGTGTGTGTGTGTGTGTTGTGTTTTGTGTGTGCGCACGTGTGTGTGTGTGTGTGTGTGTGTGTGTGTGTGTGTGTGTGTGTGTGTGTGTGTGTGTTGTGCGTGTGTGTGTGTGTGTGTGTGTGTGCGTGTGCGTGTTTCTGTGCAACAGAAGCAGGGTCTGTCGCAGAGAACGTGCAGGAATAGTACCTATATTCTCTTCTCTGAACAATGTTCTGCTGCAAAAATGAGCCTGAATAATGTCAGCTCGTCGACAGAAGGCTTAAACGATTACCAGTGCTAGTGCTACTGTCAAAAGGTTGACCGGCAGGGGGTAAATTGAAAAAGGGACAAGGAAAAATAAACGTAAACGACATCATACGAACAGTTGCTAACAATGAGTCGATCGTCTGGCCGCAACAATTTCGATTTTGGCCGGACGACAGCACCTGCCCAATTTAATCATATCACTGAGCGGAATAATAAGAGAAACCAGAAGAGATAATAAGAGAAACCAACGAGATCGCTCGGTGGGTACGGCCCATGAACGTTCTTTTCCTTTCTACTCTTTTTTTTTTCTCTGCCAAATACGAATTCAATCCAATGATAATACCTCAAAAAAAAAAAAAAAAAACTAGCAGGTGGTGGGTGCAGCTCCCGAATGTTCGCTCGTTGGAGGTTTGAGCACGGGGGTGAAGTCCCACCACCGCCCAAGTTGAGTTTAGAAAACGCAACCGCGTGTGGCACTATTTCGACATTAATAAAGTCGAAACAAAACAAAAAAATTGAAGAAATGAAAAAAAAGCTGAAACAAAACGATAGAAACAGCTTTTCTCCTTATTTTTGATAACGTAACTCGGAGAAATGAAACACGTCTGGCACACAGTCGGAGTGAAAGTCTCTGTGGAAAAGGGATACTGCCCGTTGCGAGGGGACAGGAGGTCACCATTTTTTAAATGGACAGGGACAACCTGGATGGCCAAATGCGTTCATTGCCCAAAGAAGGAAACAAGTTTGATGCCACAGAGCCAAACGACACCTGTACGTTTCTCCGCCTTTTGGCTAAGATCGAATGTAGTATCTGTTCTGATTATCAGTTTAATATCTGATCCGTGGTCCATCGGATCACACGAAAAAAAAAAAAAAGAGAGAGAAAGGAAAAAAAGCAGCTACCCAAGAGCCTAGCTCAGTGGGTACACCCATGAACTGATAAAATGCACACGTGAGTTCGAATCCAGATGATGGAATTTTGATGAGTAAACCCGGATATTTGTGAATTGCCCGGGGCCGGTCACCTCAATGATGATATCTCAAGGCCGTCGTCCTTTTTCAAAAAAAAAAAAAAAAAAAAAAAGACAGCTGTCAGAGTTGCTCCGTTTCAGGATGTAATTTGTTAACACGTCCCTTATTAACATGGGGTTTGGTGACCAATTTCGAACCTGGGTTAAGGCCATGTACTCCAAGGCAACTGCATCAGTACTAGTTAAACCACCAGTACTTGGGCACTGCGCGCCGCGCCAGCCGCCCAAATCTCGAAGCAGCGCGGGCTGTCGATTCGATTTATCGACGGCCCGCCGGCCGCGGAAATCGCGTAGCGTTAACGCTAAGGTGTCGCCCAAGTACTGGTGGTTTAATGGACTGCAATCGGAAGAATTTTCTCTAACCGGGCGTTTACTGAGGCAAGGTTGTTCCCTTGCCCCCCTCATTTTTGTTTTACAGACGGAAGTTTTATTAGCTAATATTAGATGTAACCCTGAAATAGTGGGTCTCCACCTCTCCCCAGCCTTCCATTGGAAAGGGGGGGTCATAGTGGACAATTGCTTGCGGAAACTCTATGGATAGCCGAGTTACGTAGAGTATTAGATAATTATTGTATGTTGTCTGAAGCCGCAATAAATTGGGATAAGTCGTGGTTCTTTCTCCTCCCCCTTATGAGCTTTGTGCTAATTGGGGCCTTCGCCGGATCCCAGCCAATGCTTCTGACAGGTTTCTTGGTCGTCAAGTGTCATTTTCTGATTGCGCAAGGGAACAAGACAACATTTTGGTAGATCGGGTGGTGGCGTGTGACGCCCTAACCTCACGCCCAGCGCTACTTCCTGATCAGAGTGGGATGGGGGCCCGGAAGTGCGAAAAGGGGTGTGCCAAGGATTTTTGGAAAGTGGGGGTGGAGTCCCAGCTCGGAACTGAGATCTCCTGTGGCAAGTTCCCAGGGTACAGTTGAAAAAGGGGATATACTCAGAAGGGAGGTAGCTGATGTAGTGCAGCATAATGCAGATGGCGCGCGCAGTGCATTTCAGGTTAAAAATCCGGGGCACTTGCTGCTACCATCGTACCGACAGATTTGAACACTCTTGCATTCTCCAACAAAATTCAAACAAAATTGCCCCTGCCAACAGGTTTAACGCTTAAAGCCAAAAGGAATCACCATCGTCGCTGATCTCGTCTTCGGGGTCGGCCGTGGGGTTCGGCCAGTTGTTGGCGCCGCTCGTAACAGGCCTCGGGTTCCGCCTAGGCGGCCCGTGCGCAGAGGCTGTGCAATCGCTGCTCAGCTTCGGCTCGAGCCTGTCGGGTAGTTCCCGAAGCTCGGCGCCCCCGGTGATACCGACAACCCTCGCAAGGCGGGCTGGGCCAGTAGCGTGCTATGGCATTCCACGGTACCACTGTGAGTTGGTGATATGGGAGGAGGAGATGGAAGGGAGGGAAGCTGGTAGTAATAACGATGAAGCCGGGGGATATGAAATATTGCCAGTTATAAGTTTCCGGGTAGTCGGGGCACCTGGGGTCACTCGCTATGGCATAGTGAAAATCCCTTGCGCATAATCGATCATTTTCAGTTAGGCAAGGGAATTCCAAATTTCTTAAATTTCCCCGCCGTCTGAGTTATTCGTCTTCCCAATACTCAAGATATTGTGGGTCCCTCAGATTCTCGTAATCGGACGCCCAGCAAGGAGATCTTGCAGCCATGTCTGTCTAGTACGCCGTATCCCCCACATCCTTGCACGAGGTTAAGGCTGACTTACACGGACGAGTGCGTACGTGGCGACTCGGCCCTCTCGGGATCGCGAACGTACGCACGCGTGTACGTAAGGGACAGTTGATTGGTTCCGCGTGCTGGTTGAACAACCTCAGGCGCAAATATCCTGCCAATCACTACATGCCATACATATGTACATGTGACGCAAAAAGGAGGGAAGAGGGGATAATCGACAGCTAGACTTCAAAGCATTCCTAATCAGGCCTGATCACATGGCTCATGCAGGCGAACACTGGTCAGAGACAACACAGGCATCGCAAAACAGATCGAGAAGATTGCTTAACAAAAGAGAACCTACAGTCATTCCATGCACACATGCTGAGCAAGACAACGAGGAAAATCCGAGACAATGTACAAGAGAAGTTAAAAAAGGAAGGGCCGTGATAAAGAGATCGACCATATCAGAATTCAAAATTATATAGATGAACAAAGGAAATGAAAGGAACAACAAAAAGAAGCCTTATCCCACACCCATACCACTCTCTCTCTCTCTCTCTCTGCTCTCGTGCGGGCAGTCCGTCGCCCCGCGCCAACACCCACGATACCGGCAGTCCGTCGCCGCGTATCCACGCAGAGTTGTCACCCCGCTTGGTCCGCGTACACCCGTCACGTTCGCCCGTGCGCCACAGTCCGTCGTGGCCTACACGTCAAACCCGCATACTTGGCACCAGCTCGTCGGATCGCCCAACTCTCACACTCACTTACCTTCCAACTTGCTTGTTAGCCGACCCTCACTGATCGCGCTAACCTCGAAATTCTTAGAGCGTAAACTAATCGCGCTTGCCAGATTTATAGCGTGTTTGCCTGCGCGAAAGATGCAGGATTAAGCCCAGATGGACAAGAAGAGAAGAGAGGAAGTGCCTACGTCTGCATGGCCAGGCCGCGGCGTGGGGGACGTAGCCACTCTCCATGCATCGATCTGAGCATGCAACACTCAAGGGCAATTAGATCATCGTAGAAAGGACGAAGGGGGTGGGAAGCAGGCGAGGGAAGAAGAAAGATACAGTGACAATATCCGAGAAACAAAAAGGAAATTCAAAATTCCGAGAGCCTTCAGCGGCTCCACATCAGTTGGAAGGAAATTCAAAAAGAAGGAAAACAAAAAAAAGCTCCCGCGTGATCATCGCGCCTAAATTCCCGTTCCCTCCCGCTCACAGCAAAACAAGAAGGAAGTTAGGTCGACCGTTATTAATCGCGCCTGACGTGGCGCGCGTGCCCAACCGTCCGTCCGGGGACTTTCCGGCCCTGGCTCATCACATCCGAAAGGAAAGAAGCGAAGCGAAATAGAAAGAAGCGAGGACACCAATGCAATTTACCCGCCGAGCCCACCTCCCGTAATCTGCCCAACCATCCCCGTCACAGGACCCCTCATTGTCATTGTGCAGAAAATCACGCAGTACAGAAAGTGGTTCGTCACAGGCGAGCATTGCGGGTTGGGAATGTCGTACCCCCCTCTCCCTGTTTGGAAGGGCCTTTGTATTGTCCTCCTCAACCTTCTCAGTTTTATGGTTCCCACTTACTATATATGGGTTGGGAGCAGACGCGTATAAGAGGATCAAGGTTGCAGCAGCAAGGTACCTCTGGAAGCCTGAAGCCATAGAGGAACAGGGGTTCCTATCAAATGTGGCATGGGAGGTGGTGGCAACGCCAAGGAAAAAAGGGGGACTGGGTATCCTAAACTCTCTGCAGCAAAACACTTCTCTCCTAGCGAAATGGCCAGCTCATGCTATGATGGAAGCAGGGTCTAAGATTTGGATGATGTTAGTTGACTATATCTTGAGGAGAGAGTGGCAGTTGCTAGACCACACCAAAATTTGGCTTTGTATGCTTCTCCCTTAATTTGCCAATCGCAGACCTAGCTCCAAGACCTAGAGAAGTATCCTCAGTGCCTGGAATAAAGTCCGCCCTACGGAATGACGTTTTGCGATTTCCAAGCAAAAAAAACTTCATCAAGTTATGTTTGATAATCCTTTAATTGTGCAGACGGATGGTAGCAGTTTCTTGGCGTCTGAGGTAGCAGGGAATTTCGGCTTGAGTTGGATTAAGAAAAGAATCTTGCAGCTCAAGGATATTACGGACCCAATCCACTCATGTTTTTTAGAAGCCACTTAGATTAGGAGACTTCTCCCATGACTGCACAGTGTAACCAAGCATTACATGGACATGATTGAGACTATACCTTCATCCTAGGTTATCCTACTGCATCCGGAAGCGGAACATGCAGTCGGTACATGGCTTCGGTGGGACAATCAAGTAATGCAGATCCTCGGCCCTGATTTGGTTTCAGGACTCAGAGTCCAAAAGTGGAAACTAGTAGGGGGTGCGGCAGTTTCAGGCAAAGCTCATTTTGGTGAAGGCTGATTGTTTCATGAGGGACACTAAGGATATGGTGGAAGTAAGAGCTCACAATAAGCCCATGAAGCAAGGGTAATTGAAAGGGACTTTTCTTCGAGACGTTGAGGGCTTCAAAGTGGAACCACTAATGCTGGGATGAAAGGAGCAGGAGGGAATACTCCTTTTTTTTTTTTTTTTTTTTTGGGGCGGGTTACC
>BFEA01000003.1:8361332-8390258 GCA_003427395.1 Chara braunii
ACACACGCACACGCACCGTTAGTACTGCACCATGGAGATCTGCGTAGTCCAGGATTGAACCTGGAACAACTTGCTGGTTTATGCCTATGAGGTTGGAATCGAACCCGGGATCACTGGCAGTATACTGGAGACTATGCGTAGGGTCCTTGGCATTGGGTTGCATCATCCTTGAAGAATGGAATTGAAACTGGAGTAGCCTGTTGGTTCAGCTACGAGACCAGGAACCCAGCATGGAAGATACAATGTCCTCATACTTGGCTGGTGATAGGTTTATCATGACTCCATCACTTACCACCAGTTGAGTCCCTCACTTTGAAGTTAGCATGGGTTGGGGGCAGACTCACCAGTATTCCTTCTAGTAGCACGGGTCAGGTATAGACTTCAGCAGCCCATCACTCCACTAAAACCCATTGGCAAGCGCATCAGCCCGTTATCTCATAGAGAGCAAGCCCCTCATGGAACAATCAAACATCATTCTTCCTTGGCAACAACACCCCTTAACATTTGGCTGTTCCACAACAGTTATCATCCGATCATCGCAATACTGAACATTACCGCATTTTGTTAACTTTTACCAGATGCAGAGCATCTGCCTTGGAGATCGGTAGTGGACAATCAGGTAGTTCCCGAGGCAACCTAACTGAGGAGGGCAATCAGAACATAGTAATCGTGAAAACCTAACAAAAAAAATTGTTAGGTTTGCACAAAAAATTTTAAAGATTCTGATAGTACATTTTTCAGGCCTCCTACACGAACAAAATTTTATGTGAAGTAAATTAACCGCAAAAAAGGAATAGGAAAGTACTTTTTCAGAACCACTGGAAGTGATGAGGAGAGAAGCAAGGTTTTTTACAAAAAATCACTACCTTGCAAAGCACCGTTTGTTCAGGCACCAAATTATCCCAATTTTTTGTTTATCTGAAACAATCATATTTATAGTTCTATAAGGTATGTAGCACGACGAACCTTTTCGGGGGTCTCCCAAACACGCACACATGCTCTCCTGTTCACGAATAGATTTGCTTGGGTATGTTCTCTCATACATGGACAAATATATTATTTTTTTGTGTTTTTTATTGAATAATTTTCTATTTTTTAATTTTAAATTATGGTTGGCTAAGAATTTGAAGATGATTCCCAGGCAAGGGTTGTTTAAATTCTTCTTTTACATAACATATATTTTTTGACAAGGATTTTTCAGTTATCTTAAAAATGAATTTATATTAATTTATAGTTCTATAAACTCGATTTCCCAGAATCTGGTTTTTACCAAACTCCAGAAAACGACTTATAGTTCTATAAATGAGTATTCACTGAAACAATTTTTTTTAACATCTTTCGAGTTCGCCTTGAAGAGCTTTAAGATTGTCTTGTTTGAGCTATGCTTTTTGTCAATCTACTAAGAACGACTTATAGTCCTATAACGTGCTCTTTGCTGGAAAAGATTTTCTTGCACATTTTGAGAACCGCTGGACTTTCTGCCAGTTTTTTTGCCTCCTTTTTCAGGAAACAGTTAAAAACACTCTCTTTTATGTATCAAAAATAAAAGTTTGACTTTTACTTTTTCATTCTATAAAAAATGTTAGGTTTTCTGGTTTTGTTAGGTTTTCACGAATACTATGTTTCACGTAGTTCCCGGGGCAACCTGACTGAGGAAACTTCTTGAAGTTCACGTAAAAGACTCTCGAGTTCCGTGAGTAGTCAACCAACCAGATCCCGACTCCAACATCCTCCAAACGGAACAGCTGATCTGTATCTGCAACCATCCTTGACAACGAAGCAAATTAAAAATAATCCAGTGTTCACGCTCCCCCCTAACGCATGTCGGATTTCCGCGCAGATTCAAAATTCACGTTCTGAAGACGGAGTGACATTATGTCTATTTGTTTTCAAAATCAAGATCGCAACTTTCATTCGATGCGGTTTCACGTCCCCCGGAAGGAACTCATGCCCGATCTTCGGTTGAGGGCGCCTTTTTAGAGTTATGAATACTAATGCAACATCGTGTCAAGAAGACGCGCGGAAATCGACCTATATTTCATATCGTCCTTAATAAGTATCTCTTTGAGGGTGGTGCTGCTCATACCGAAAACTCTTCTCTCTCTCTCTCTCTCTCTCTCTCTCTCTCTCTCTCTCTCTCTCTCTCTCTCTCTCTCTCCACATTTCTCAGACACACTCACGCAAACTCTCTCTCTCAATCTGGGTGGTATGCTTGTGGCCCGTTGTGGGAAGAATGGATAGAAAGGAATATATTAATGTGTAAATACAAACAAATATATATGAATATGGGTCGTCCCAACCCCAGTAAAAAAAAATAAGACAGCGATCTTCTTTCCTTTTCTGCAGCTAGAACACTCATCAACGAATGAATCAGGTCCACATCCTTGTGCACTGTGCAGATCCGTGCACTGTGATTTGAAACAGTGGAGAACGGCAGGAGAAGGGGTCAACCGCTCAGTACAGAACGGTCTACAAGAGACCAAATGATTGAAGAGAATAAACTTAATAATGGGCGACTTCACCCTAAAACAGTGGTATGAAATTGACGTTTGTCCACGTCACAAGAAATGGCCTTACCAATTGAGTGTGATCTTAGGAAATGCGGGAAGGTAAAATGTGCACGGCCATCCTTTGGATTCAGATACAATTGTTATCTTACTGAGGGCGCACTCACGGAGGACTTTTCCCGCTTTTCTACGGATGAAATTGAGGCCAGGTGCCTTCAATCAAAAAAAAAAAGATCAGATCTGCAGGCGTTGTCTCCATCACTTCTCATCCCTCTCACTTACACGAGCTTTCTCAATCTCACTCCTCCTCGTCTCTCCATCTCTCTCATTTTCAAGGATGTTAGCCCAACTCTCCCTTAGGTTGTTTCCCTCTTTACTTCCCCCTTACTCGTTGATGACAGCCTGTGAGAAACGAGTACAAAGGCGGTCAAACCACTTCTTAGCTCCAGTATGCATGCACGTCATGACTATTGCCCGCTTGCTCACGTGAACGGGTGCGAACCGGTGCCAGTTCATGAGCCATGGTCGTTTTTTCCCTCCTTGCATCTCGTCCATCTTGCTGACATCATCTTCTCCCATGGTAACTGTCGAGCCAGCAACAGCGTCTCACGAGCGAGCACAGACTCCAATAGACTCGATCGCTGCATTCGATGTCGTTGCCTGCCCATGCGTTGCAATGCTTCTGGTCGCCTCCGTCTCTACCGTCTTAGTTTTGTCGGCCCGGTCTTTATTAAGTCCCCCCGCAGGCCACGGCCGAAGGACACCAAGTGCAGAATACCCGCGTCAGGCCCCGCTTGAGGCAGGCCGGGTACCAGGCCCAAAAAGCCTGTTAGTGAGTCGACTTCCTTGTCTTTGTCGGCCCTAGATAATCGGGGCCGCAGCTGTTCCAAACCAGTGAACCTATCAGAACAACACGACAAACAGTAGCAAGTGGTTCCAACACCGAGCCAGTGACCGTCCCCCTTTGAACAGGTCGTCGCGGGATCAATTCAATGTCAAAATAATATCATCAAAACTGGAGTGAGTGGTAGCAGTTCCAAACCAGACCCATTACCGTACCAAAATTTAACAGGGTCGGGCTACAGCATGCTGTCCCAGTACTGTGCCAGTGTCAAACCAGTATCTGTACCGAAAACAATAATATCGGACTGCAATGAGTTTCACTAATGTCAGTCCTTTGATTGTACCGGAAATAATTGCACTGAACCGCAGTTGCCTGTACCGTAGCTGGCCAAATATCCATGGTAGTTAGCCTACAACCGGCCAGTCGTCACCACACGCCACTTATTACCCGCATGCACACTTAATATATAGCAAGGTCATGACAAGGGTAATAATTAGGAAAAATTCCGGTATAATTTAGCGAGGGATAATAAATAGAGAGAATCCGTTTAAATAAACAAGAAGAAATAGGTGGGTAAATCCCGACTGAAATCAACGAGAGCGTGGTTGGTTAGAAAATGTAAAATTCTAAAATAATCACTTGATTTTCAATTCTTTTTATTATTTTCAATTTTATTGCTCATCTTTAATTCCATCATTTAATGAAATAAAATTTGAGTCTCGTTCCCTCGTCAACTAGTCTGCGTGGAAAAGACATCGCGAAGGCCTACTAGCATACCTCGTTCCGCGTCTGGCTGATTCGAAGACAGCCTCAGATCAGGCAAGAAAAGAAAGCACCAGACGTGGTAGAGGCTGCCCAAGTTATCAAATTCTAAGAGTTAGTATTAGTGGTTGATGAAGGGAAATTTAGAGTTCATCTCAGGACCCCTAATTTTCCCCGACGATTCTGACAAAATTCCCCAAAACAATCTTAACTGGGCATTCGGTTGAGTCGGTTGAAAGCCCAATTCCTATTATTTCAGGTGGCCGACTGGTTTGCAGTCGCTCGACACCGGGACTCATGGGGTGAGAGTGAGGTCAGCCCGACGGAGACTCTGTCCTGGCACGGGCAAAACCAGTGGTGGAAGGACCACTCGCCGGCTGGACCTGTGGAAAGCGTCCCAGAGGCCAACCCGCGACGATGGAGGGACCAGGGCTGCTAGGCTGCTAGACACGGAGGTCAATCACGATCAGGGTGAGAGACTAGGTACCCTGGGAGGGACAACCGTCACTTGCCAGGGGCCTTGGCCATGTGCATAAAAAAAAGGAAGTTAACAGTGAGCGCGCGTGTGACTATCGCTGGAAGGATCGGATATGTTTGTTGTTGTTGTCAGTTTTGATTCCCATGCAGGAAAAATGGATGTGAGAGGGAGATGGCCAGAGGTCAACTCAGGTCGAGGGAGGCATTGAGTGAGAGGCGAGCAGTTACGGGAAGGGGGGAAGAGGGGGGAGTCATTGTTAATGTCAACATCTCCCTTGCGTAGAGCGCGTCTACAACCTCCACGTGAAATCAATAACACTCCATGTCTGTCAGGTCGAGATGATCACAAGAGAGAGAGCAGGGTTCTTGTTGCGTAAATGAGTGTACAGGCTCGGGCTTAAGCGAGAATGTTATGCTTGAGTACGTAGCTGATGTCACTTTCCTCTTTAAGTGATTTACCTTCGCCAGTCTTTGTGGGCTCTAATACGATCAGCATCGCCTGCTATCATGGTAAACCGAAGGGGATTAGTGGCGCAATGCAGTAATGAGAAGCATACAATGCCAGTATACGGGATGGTCAGTGCATGTATAGATTGGTGGCGTGCATGAGAAAGGTTAAGGAGGTTATGACAAAACGGGGTTATGCGTGGCGAGGGAGGACATGACCAAGGTGGTGACGCGAAAGTGTGAGAGAAGAGTGACGCATTTGTGCGGAGGTGGGAGAGAGAGAGGGAGTTTTGTGCGTTGCTCTTCGGCACAAGTTCTGCTATTGCAGACAAAGTGGCAGGATGCATGTTCCCTCTAAGGATCGCATCAAGTGGTGCGCAAGAGAGAGGGTTACTGGTGAGACGAGATATTCCCAATCACCCGTGCATGACTCTCGTCACTTGCCACTGACCTTGGAGCGATGAAAGTAGGCTCCTCTTTTGTCTTTTGCTTTTATGCATGACCTGCGTTACTTCTCGTCAGCATGCGGGACTTAGAAGAGGAGAAAGTCTGACTGAGGTTGGGTCTCAAAAGGGTACCTTATGGCAGTTGAGAAACGAATACTCATATTCTGAGGCTGACGACGTTCATTTTGTGGAGTAATGAGCGCTAACTCGTCGATTGAGCCGAAGGTGGTTTCTGGTAGCGAGTGTGCGTGGCATAAGTCACCAGTGGGGAGGAGGATGAAGTTTCTGCACACAGTGTTGGGATCGTTCTGAGCGGGTCTTGTGAAGCTGATGTCATCAACTGTCATGGCGGTCATTCAAGCTCGAGTCTGACAATTCTTCTGTTTGAACTTTCGTAATCTGATCACTCTTTAGATGTCACGAGGTAGCTGGGCCTGGGCCGCTAGGAAACTCGGCGGCATCATACTTGCTTGTGGCCCGGAATAAGGCACCATCTGGCCAACTGGAACTTGACCACTCACCCCCAATGGCACATAGGGCTATACACGGGCCAGGGTCCCATTGGACCATAGGACGGCCACTGCCCATACGATTGAGGCCCCATTTGTAAAGGTCCTGCCCAACTTGATAGTGTTGTTACATTTGAATGGGCCACTGCCAAAGATTGCGGCACTTTCCCTTTTCTTGAGCCTTGCCCGGCTTGCATCAAATTGTACGGCCTTCGCTGCGCCTTTGTAAGGTGTTGGGGCCCCGACTCCTTCTCATTGTTATAGTCTTTCTACCGACCTCCTCCACAATTGACTCTTTCCATTTCCCTTGGACAGGTCACCACTTTCCTTTGCACCACGTGGTCCTTTCCATATCCCAATTGTGTGAGCACATCCGTGACGATCCGTTTTACCTCCGGGGTCCCCGTAATGGCCGCATCATGCTCCTTCAACAGAAAAATTCCCACGATAAATGAAAGTTGAAAAAACATTCCATAAAAAAAAATCTGTCATATTTATAAATTATCATTCCAATGTTCGTCCAATTCTAAAATTTCCAGTTTTATTTGATAAGTTCTCGTCTAAATATGAGCTTTCTCTTCCAACTACATTAAATTGTTCAAGATGGAATGAAAGTCTGGACGAGTTTATGAAATGTTTTAATTAAACTTTTATTCTATAACAAGAAATATCTTCTAATTTAGATTGGATTTACTTATTTATTACAAAAAATCCTTACTTAGAATGGCAGTCCAATTAAAATATTTCATGAACTAATCCAAACTTTCATTCCATCTCTAGCATGCAGTCCAAATAAGAAGGAATACCCTATTCTTAGAATGAAAGTTCGCAAGTAAGATGAAAATTTTTAAAATTTGAATGACATTTTTTCAGATGGAATGAAAATTTAAAATTTATATTGTAATTTTACTATAGAATAATTATTTAATTCTGGAAAATTTTTCCGTTGTTCCGTTTCCGCTTGTGCTGGTGCATCTGGAACTAACTTGGTCCAAATCGCCTTCCTCTATACCCTTTGCTCTCGTGGCCCAGGTGAGCTTTTCACCAATCTCACCGCGGCTCGTCAACTGTTGGGCCTTTGATGCGTTGAAGAGCCCAAGAAATATAGCGCATTGCTCTTCCTTTGAGATCCCCGAAACTTTTTTTGGCTTCTTTTTGAATTCAGCCCCAAGGGTTCCGACGGTGGTATAAGCATTCCTATTCATCGCCTCTAGATCTGTCATGGTCAGTAGGTCGTCCCCCAACTTAAACCTCCTCTGCATTCCATCCTTGAATCTGATCCAACTTTCATGTGCTACTACTATAACCTTATTTACAACGGGATGAAGTTTGTGTCACACGTACTTCAACACGAGCTTGAATTTTACAGCATCCGCCCAACCCACCATTGCCTGCTCAACTACCTCCAGCCAATCAGAAACCTACTCACCCCTGAACAGAAAGGTATCAACTTTGGGGACCTGGCCCCGCGTCACATCCCGTCGATCCAAAGCCTCGACAAGATTGTCGATCGAGATCCTGCCACCCACACCATCGATTATATTCCCTTGCGACATTTTTTTCCAACTTCAACTCAACTTTCTTGTTAAGAATAACAAAATTTTCATTCTTACTTATCCATACTACATGGGCGTAACCTTGTCAATACCACAACACCTTATCTTAACCATATCAGACAAGGTTTGTCCGCACCCCAAAGTTTCGCATATTTAGGCTCTATAAAACTCGTCGGCTTTTGACATTCTTAAATTTGTAACTTGAAATAAAATTAATTCATACTTCCAGTCAAGTTTAGTAATGAGAACAAATATAAATGTTATCGTTTTGCCTAGATCGTCAACCTTCCTCTAACTTGCGCTCGATCTCTAAGGACCTTAGTAGGCAACTAAGATCCCCGACAACGGAGGCACCTGTCGAGCGCATCTGTCCCTCATGAGGACCCTCCCGGCCTCGTCATCAGGATTTGTGGTAGGACTTTATTTTTTTATTGCGGTGCAAATGGAGTTTTCGTCGTGGCTCTAGCCGAGTGCACGAACCACACATCTCACGAACCCCTACGACAGGATAGGTTCACGCGAGGTACAACTTATCTTCACCTGCGGGAGCTGTCACCATTCCTTAGTTAGGCGTATATCGAGCCCGTACGAGAATCGACGCACTGGGGGGATGAAGTCTCAAGCGCGACTCGTCGTCTGTCATCTAGGACGCATCCTTCTTATCACGTGTTACACCATGCTAAAACAAAAAGTCAGATTACTCACACAAAACAAAACACTCCTAGTCCCTTTAGTATCCAACCCATAGACTTTTGACACGAAAATCGGTTCGGCGTCGCGTGTGAGACTTAAGATAAAACCACGCGGACGCAGGGTTTTCTCATATCGACTAGTCATGCATGCTTACGAAATTAGTCGCAACGATGGAGCATTATGTAGTAGCCATAATCGCATGGCCCTCAGTGGTCCCGAGGGTCACGTTCGACACTCAAGTGTCGGCTGACAGACGCCTTAAGGGGTTAAACTCTCGACGTTAGACAATCACCAAGGCGGTTGAGAACCACATTCTCTTCTTCACTCTGTGGAGAATGGGTGGTACACAGGCTCCTACCTATTGTGGCAGTCGCGTTTTATCGCCCTGGAGACAAGCTCCATCATCCAGGGCCTAAAGAGAAGTCAAGGGTTTTAACGTTGATGGATGTCACGGATTCCAACGTCCAACTATGATAATTCTAAAAAGCAAAGGGTAAAAGAGGGTCTCCCTTTTCTCTCAACTGCGAAAATCAGCTCAACTCTCACACGCGCTTTCAATAGGTGGCGTGAACGTTTGAAACATCTACATACATATATATATATATATATACATAAAGGGTTATACATACGAGACGATCACTTTTCACGATCACTGTGGGACTCCTCTCAACCATATATATGTGATCGCAGACAGTCAAATCCAGAGTCTGAACCACAAACATACCTGCAATCACATCAAAGATTTAACAAGATCTACGCATTACACCGGGTCAACTTCAACCACTCTCTTCGCTCACACCCCTCACTTTAGCCACACGAACCTCAATCCTTTGTCCAACCTTCCATAATAAAATACTCAGTATCTTTGTTAAATAACCATTCAATAAAGTGTGAGTGAAAACCTAACAAAATAATTCAAATCACGGCGGCTAAAGCCTTTAGGTTAAGTGACGAGAGTGATTCGGAGTTGAGTCGTAAACTAACGAATCGACAACCGACTTCTTATTAGTGATAACAGAAGATGATCCTTGCGGGATCAAGCTGAAACTAGTCCAATCCTAAATCAAAATGTTCAACGAGGACCTGTAACACATGACGGGTCAAATGTCCAAGGTTAAACTATAAGTGTATGGAGTATGAACCCCCATATCACGTTCTCACTCAGAATCTTTTCATAATTACATTCAAGTCTTCCTCCTAGCAAGTGCTCAAGGAAAGTAAGATTTTTGACAACATTTTCCCTAGTCAGAAAGATCGTCAAAATCTTTCTTATCAGAATATAATGTAACCCCTCAAAAAAAAAAAAAAATCGACAACGGTTTCCATAGGAAAAAAAGTTTTCTCAGAATTTATACTCCCTTGAATAAGAAAACCGAAATAACCCCTAACTCGAAAAAGTCGAATTTTATCTAACTCCCTGAATTAGTAAAAATTTGGGCAGCATCTCCTTTACATAAGTAAACTTCCCAGATTTATACTAAGTCAAATAAAAACTCAAAATAAGACTTGAGTTCCTGTCAAGACAAAATTTAACTATCTCCTTAGATTTGTAGAAATTTTGGCAGCACTTCCTCTAAAGAAGTGTCGTTTCAAAATTCATACAAAGCCAAATGTAGAATTCGAAACGATTTTCACTTTCAAAACCAAATTTTGTTTGACTCTCCGAATTAGCAAAATTTTGAGCAGCGCTTTCCTAGAAAAGAAGCTTTTTCAAATTTCTACTAAGTCAGATATAAATTTAGGCAAAAATTGAACTTTGAAAAATAAAAATTTAACTAACTTCTTGTTTTTTTATAAATTCCGGTAGCGCTTGCTGTAGAGAAAGTAACTTTTCAAAATTTATACAAGGTCACGTAAAATAAATGATCCCATAAAATGTGAGGATTGGGAGAATTGAGTAAATAAAAAAAAGTAAACTAAGAAAATTGAGGAATTGAACTAACTCCTATGGCTCTAGCACGTGGCGAGCGGACTAAAGCAACTACCTATTGAACTTGAAACTCAGACTAAGAAAAACTTTCGCTCAGCCACATACAATTTCATACCACAATGGTAAGTACTCACAGAGTCTTACCTAGTCCCAAGGTTGAACCTTGTCAACAATAGTTTATCACTTTTATCAAATTGACATAAAGCAAGAAGCTATATCATTCAACTTAGAAACAAAGCCTAGTCACCCTGATTTGTTTAAGTAACCAAGTTATATATATCTTTCTGCTCTTAGTTTTTTAAGGTAGCATGAGACTGATTCATTCAACTTAGAAACAAAGTTCAGCCTGCCTCATCCTACCGCCAATTAATATTCTTAATTGATATTCTCTTCATTATGATAACTTTTAGTCGGACCATTCAACTTAGATAAAAAGTCTGAATAACCTGTTCATAAGTAAATGATAATAAAGTACAAATAAATTTATTCCTTGGTTCTGGCATATGCGTGCTCAAGACCAAACCATTCAACTTAGAAACAAAGTTTGGTTCTTCGTCGAATCTCCATCAGAATAAACAAAAGATAGTTTGAGTCATTCAACTTAAAAACAAAGCTCAGACTTCTTTTTTCAGAAACAATAAAAAAACATAAGGAGGTTGGATCATTCAACTTAGAATCAAAACCCTGTCTCACTCAGAAAATCAAAAAATAAACCAAGGCGACCAAACCATTCAACTTAGTAATAAAACTTGATCCCTGAAAATGCAATCGCATGCAACTCTCACAAGTGAGAGCAACCAGACCATCCAACTTAGGAACAAAATTTTGTCCTCCAGGCACGTCAAATAAACATAGCATTGAGTCATTCAACTTAGAAACTAAGCCCAATGTTTAGTTGACCCAGACAATCGCAAGTAAAACCACCTTCCTCTCGCCTTCCCCCAATTCAAACCCTTTCTCAATCAAAATTCAGACAACGAACAAAAATAAAACTGAGATTGTGCATGCAGTCCTTTTGATTAATTCCGATTTATGTCCAAAAAGTCAAACATAAACTCAATAGGGATGTATGCAGTATACTCAGTCAAACCATAGAAAGATATACAGATAAATGTTTTAATTGGGTTTATAGAAGGACATGAAGATTACCACTCAATTCCCTGTCTCCAGAACCTCGCCTAGGTTCCGGCAAAGTTTCCGCAATCGGTGGGACAACCTCCCATAGAGGCTTTTGCACAGACTACGAGTTGCAATCCCGCTTGCCGCCTTCCTCTCCAAACCAAAAGACTAGACTGAGAGTAAGAAGGGGAGCAGGAGAAATGTTTAGTCTTTCAAATCTAAGAAAGGTGCATTGAGACTCACGAGAGAGGGCCTTGGTTCCTTGATGCGCCTGAGAGCTCCGCAATGATAGTCAAAATGCGCAGAACAACTTGGTCAATTGAAATCAGACTGTCACTTCTTGACTCTCTCGCGACCTTCCAACTCGCAGCAATACCCACCCCCTCACTTTTCCGTGCAGCAAAAGGAGCAGCGCACCGGCCAACAGGTAGGTTTGCACCCTCGCAGTTCGCCTCTAGTTATTTCTGCACTATTGGTGAGCGACTCATCGACCAGCAGGCAAAACTTGAGTTGGTGCTACATGCCTCCTGCTACTTCAATCATTTAAGATGAGCAACACTCGAAGGTGCATAGTGATGTACTGGTCCTGACAGCCACAACGTCAGCCTCAGCTAGATGTGCAACAACCAATGTGCACAATAATGCCCAATGATAGACGCAACGGCTGGATGCAAGAGCCTAGCCTACATAACAAAACACAATGTTGAATGCTATCAGTCAAATTGTACACAACCGCATCGCCAAGTTTCTGATACAGTCAACAACAACCGCCCTTTCAAGCAAAAGTAGTCTCGTCGTACAACAACAACCGAAGAGCATGCATATCTCCTCAGCCAGCACACCAAAGGGACGTTGAGGTTGGGCAGATGTAAGACAAACTCTTGGGATTCCACCAGGGCTGGTCTCTTGAGACACAGGAAGGACTCCCTTTTCTGGGGCCACGGTCAGCGTCGTACAGAAGTTGGCCGCCCAAGCCCAACACAACTCACTGTACCGCTTACTCGACTGGCTGCGAAAACGCCCGCTCGCTCAATTCTTCAAGATCGCCTGATCAGTATAATGTTTGAGCAACGGCGCTCGCAATAAAGGTCACCAACTGCTTTGTTCTCAGTCGAGTGTGACGGTCCATTCACTACATCAGAGGCGGAGTGTACTGCCTCTCCCTTCTTTCCCTATGCACCTGGACGGCCTCCCGACTAGGCACATACAATCCCAGCAACTTAACGAAGGTGAGCAAGTTGCGAGCGGGAGGAGATCGGCCATGAATAACATGGCCTTGGCCGAATAGCCCGACAGCCCGCACCGTAACCACGAAGACGACCACCGTAGCGCAAAGGAGTCAACCCATAGCGTGTAGACGAACGTAGTGAGCGCTTCCCGTCGAATAATGAAGCTCCTGACGAACCCCGAGTTAGCGCACCGGCTCGTAGCGGGCAATCCACTGCTCTCGTTATACATTGAAAACTTCGAAAGGAACCAAATATTAGCAGGGCCAATATTTTTTCCATGCCCTATATACAAGTCCGACTGTGCTGTGTGCCTCCGCTAAAATGCCCCAAGCTGCATTTGCCTAGGCACTGTTAGCCTCTTTTCGGGTCCCCAATGAGCAGCCCACACACAATAGCGGTCACGGAGTCGTAGGCTCAAGCCCGGTGCAAACCTTGGTGGTAGTAGCAAATATCCCCACGGAGAGATTGAAAACCGAAGTAGAGAGCGGGTCCTATGTGAGCAGCCGCTGCGCGGCCGCTGCTCACTTCCCACTATCCCTTGGGTCTTTCCTTCTCGATATAGCTTGCCATCTCATGGGTCCTCACGGGCATGCTCACTCTCATACCCCTCACAGCAGATCGTGGTTGAAGGACAACGGATCCGCAGAAGACTCCTGCTGCTTCAATTCCTCCTACGTAGTAAGCCGCGCCCACGTCTACGTTCCAACAACCCGTGGCAGTGGTATCAGCCCCGCTCCTCAAGCGGGGCTTTAACTTAACAAATTTAAACAAAATATAAATGAGGAGGAGTCAAAACTACAATACAACGAGGGAAGGGCCAGAGGACCATAGTACCTCTTAATCCCACTAGCCGGATCCGCTGTCGACACCGGCGGCGAGAGGCGGTTAACGGAGACCCAAAATTTCAGCGTTTTTTTAATGCTATTTATAAGAAAACCCGAAGCCCTTTTTAACCAAAAAATGCATCATTCCATAGAGTGCACACTATATTAACAAACCATTAGAAAAAAAACGAAAAAATAAAATAAAAATAGGGCGAAACAGTAAGGCAAAAGTGCACTTAAATGACATTTTGGATTCAGCGAATTTTCAGAATTTTCAGCGTTTTTGGAAATAGCCTTATGAGAGGAAATTCCAATGCTCCAAATGAGACCAAATTTGGTACACAACAACCTTGAAGTAAGACAAAAACAGGGGGAAAAAAAAAAAAACCAAGAAAACGTAACCACATGTACCATGTCGTTGTCCGCTGCCTTCGACCCGTGAATCCCGTGGTTGAAAGTCAGATACCGTAACCAATAGTGCTTGGTCCAAGGCTGGTTCTAGTACTAGTGGCAAACCATATATACGGTTACCGCTACACGCGTTGGTCCTTGGAAATATTCCCAGGCCGTACTTTCAACCTATCACCTAGAACCACGGTTGTCATGCCCCATGTCTACCGCGCATCCACTCCCTCGCCTACTCTGACTATTACTTGATGCCACGATATCATCAATATCATCCTCCTCACGTACGCACATGTCGTGGCCAAGCGTACCAAACACAAAACGAAATCTTTTAATCCTATTTGAACTCGAAAAGAAAAATTGGTCGGTGACCACGCCGATTTCATAATCATCAACAAGTAGAGAGATCACACGCGCCTTAAGTCAGCGCGCCCATACACTCCCTATTTTTAGTCAATCATTTCGTCAACGTAATTGAAACATGGTCGCGACTCGTGCGACATACTCAGACTCTAAATCAATGTATTTTCTATCTTTTGCAAAAATCTGGCCGAATACCCGTGTAAGGGTATTCGCACCAACAACGCTTTTGTGGTGGTCCATACGTTTCCTAAAATCGTGGTTTGTTAACGGACACGACTTTAGGAAGTACTGGTTGAAAATATGCGAGGTGATAAAAAAAATGTTGTTTTCATTAGGTTTATAAGTTTTGGATTTTCAAGAATCAGATTCTTTTTTTTTCTAAGCTTTAAGGTTTGCTTTGGAAGAAGTACTTGGTATGGAAGTTAAGGGACGTTGTAACCGGTTTCCAGCTTAGCCTTATCCGGGTAATGATCTCAAACTTACTTCTCTTTTTTTGTATGGATTCCTTGTCTCTTGGCGCTGAAAGTATTACAAAGTTTCTAATTAAAAGAACAAAAGACTAAAAATGTTTATAGTCGGATGAATTTGGGTGCTCCTATAGTAGCCCGTACATTTCCTAAAATAGTGGCTTATTAACTGATATGACTTTAGAAAATACTGGTGGTTTGAAAATATGTGACTCGGAGGTGTGACAAAAATATATGAGATGAGGAGAGGGTAACTTTCTTTGAAAAAAAAAAAAAAAAAAAGATTACACTCCTCATTATAGAGTCGGACTCTTAGCTTTGTAGCATGGCCCCATTTGCAGTCGGATAGGAGTGTGGCCGATCCAGTGTGACACTGAGGGGCAACGGCCTGACGGATTCATTATGACTTTTATTTATTTATTTATTTTGAAGAAATCAAAGTTATTACCGGAAAGAGAGGTTATGAATACCTCACAAACAACCCGGAATAGTTATGGGGTCATTACCCAGTTCAGGCTCTACAGGAAATTGGGTCCTGCGTCCCTCAACTTTTATCCTAGGAAATCCTTCCAAACTTAAAGCTTGAGGCCTGGTAAAAAAGAGGGAGATTTGGGTCTATGAGAAATCCAGGACTCAGAAACTCAACCATTGTACAAATTTTGAAGCAGATTATCTTGAAGCACCGTATAGAGTGAAATTAACTTCTGTCTCACAACATACAAGAAACCCTTGAAACAATTGATCAGAGGGAACCACCTAACACTCTTTATCTGAAGGAAAATTCCTTCATGGCGGTTTGAGCCACCAAGAAATTACCACCTTTTTGTCCTTTACCACTGTTGCCAGTTGATTCTCTCTGGCCCTGGTCTTAAGGAACAGTAACCTTGTCTTTAACTTTTAAAGCATGTCTGCCAATCAGTCATTATCTGTCTTCTGATATTCGTATAGACTTGGAAGCGTTGCTCGTGTATTGAGGTTTTCAAATCTTTGAAAACTGCTGCATTTCTTGCTCTCCAATTTTTTTGAAGAAGTACACCATTGCATACCAGAGCCACATAACCCCAACCGTCTTTGTAGTAAGCATCCTGTAACGGTAAAATGTCAGAAAGTATCCAATCCTCAGGGCATGGCAAGGAGCAACCCGTGATCAAATCCCACTGCTTTATCCACCAGATTCACAACTCGTCTGCTGGTGGGAAGTAGAACCAGAGGTGGACATTTGACCATCACCCCCACTCACACCGTTTGCACATTAATGATATGTCCATACCCTTCTGAGAGAGCCAGAGGGTTGATGTTACTACTAGTAAAGATTGAAGTCATGGTAAATCGGCATCCTTCTGTGTAGGCATCAACATTAATGCTCTAAAAAGGGCATGCCTGTCAAGTTGCGATAAAAAATCATTATTGATCCTCTCCAGATTTTTGTTGGCTAACACTGCAGGTGTTTTCTATATTGTGAACTGAAGGAGTCGTGCCCCAGTCGTCAGTTTGTACTGTATCAACGAGATTGACTCTGGCTGATCCTGGGGGGACCGCGCAAACCACCCCTTTGCATTCGGCTCAACCCTAAACGGGGAGGTCGGCGCCACAGTTTTGCATATTTTCCATTCTTGCTTTGCAGTAAATGGCTTACAAGTGCTCCCTTGTTGAGAGAACCATTTTCTCAGTAATCCGGACAAGGTTACCTGGTTTATCTTGTTTATTTGAAAGAAGCCCAGCTATCTACCACTCTTCTACGTTTTGTCTTGCCGCCAAATCAGGACCTACAATCTTCACCCGAATAGAATGTCAGTAATTATTGTCGTATCTGAACTGAAAATTGAACCAAATACAACTATAATGATCGGGCGTTCTATTCGGGTAAAGATGGAAGCACTCTCCAAACACGTCCATGTAAGTCTTATGAGAACACCCATGCCCCTTCTGTTTCCTCTGAAGCTTGCTTAAGAAGGTGAGACCAACTTTTGGGTAAGATTGCTATTTGGTTCCTCAGATTGCGACCTACATTTTGGAGGCGTGGGAGTTTTTTTCTCAAATTTTCTTTATAAATCCAATCTTCAGTGTCGGCGTCCCAAATGTGTTTAACTTGTAGTACTTCCTTCTCAACCTAGGCTCTCCCGAGTCTGCCTGTCTTCACACCGGTTGAGAATCGATCACCGTTAGTCTGAAAGATACTTTGATTATCGAATAATAATTGATTCATTACTTTTTCCTTTGAGGAAGACTGGTTGAACTCTCCAGGGAGGATCATGTTCCAGCCATAAAGGATGTTTTTCGACACCCGCAATTCAGGTCTGCGGTTTGTAAGAGACAGTAACAATAAGCACTACCATACCATTTCTGGAACAGTTAGGCCCCATTTGTTAGGAAGGATATATTCGGCCAGGCGGATCCGAAGTTTCGAGGGGTTGTTGAACATCGCCCTCACTAGCCACTTTGCTAGCAGGGTCACGTTCTCGTGTCTGGGATCCAGTATATCCAGACCACCTTCAAGTTTAGACCTTGGAAGACTTGTGGTTTTTCAATCTACCTTATTCATATAGCCATCTTCTTCTCCGGCTTCTGGTTTCCATAGGTACTTTACAACATCTCTCTTAATTTGTAGGTAGGCTTCATCCCCCAGGCAAATAATAGTGAGGGGATGCCATAGCAGGGAAAATGCCACCAAAGAAATCACCAGAGCTCTGCCAAATAGGGAGAGTTTGTGATTTTTTTGCCACGTACAGATACAACCCGCCACCTTCTCCGATAGGATGAGATCTTGTGATTTTGAGCAATCGCCGAGTGACACCTGAATATCCAAAAAGCGTACCGAGTTCTATGTACAAATCTGCCACAGCCCCCAGTCAGCCTAAAGAGTGTATAGGTCCAACAAAAAAAACATTGATTCATGTCAGTTTATTGATGCCTCAGATAACACACACTAGCTATCCATAATTGATATAAATTCTTGGAAGATCGTTTGTTATTGTTGCCCATTTACATTATAACGACGGTGAGAACCGCAGACTGCCAATCCAAGGATTATACCTCATATTGTCTAGTAGAATTTCTAGTTGCAGAACAAAAAGAAGAGGGGTCGGAGGGCAACCCTGACGAAGGGAGTGTGTCAAATGAAATGTTTCGAAAAAGCTCGCATTCACAATAATTGATGAAGTAGCTTGAGAAATCATGTTTTTTATCCACGTGCAACATCCTTCCCAAATCCAATTGTGGTGACTCAGAGGGTGGTGGATACAAATGCCCACCCAACCTTGTTATGAGGTTTCTCCATGTCGTGGAAAAGCGCTGCCACCTCATTTCTAGGGTCTTGAAAGTCGATAAAATATTCTCAAAAATTGAGCGGCCTTTAACAAATGCTCCTTGTTCCAAACCTACCAAATTCGGAAGAAATTCAGCTAGATGTAAGGCCAAGGTTTTAGCCAGAATTTTGTAGGCTTTATTTAAAACTGAAATGGGCTTATAGTTTCAAACTTCCTTTTTATTTATTTTTTTGTAAAGGAGCGAGATGACCTCTTTCACGAACCCTTTTAGAAGACACTGTGACCTTGTAGAGAGTGCCCTGTTATAGATATCATACAGAAAAGGTGCGAATGCATCCCATGTTGTAAGTAAAAGTTTTACCCGTGGACCGTCTATACGAGGGCACTTGCCCAAGGCCATGATTTTGACTGCTCTGTGAAGTTCGACCTCCGTCAGTGACGTGTCCAGTTGATTTTTAATTGAATCGTTAGTTTGTACTTTCGATCTGTCCCAGAAGTTAAGAACTTCAAAGAGGTCGACGTCAAACTGGTCCAATGGGCGCCCGGTAGTCACTATGTCCCTAAAGTATTCCATTGCATAGTGGCACATATCCACATTGTCCACCGCCACTGGGGCATTCAAGGCAAACAGGTGTGTTAATTCTTTGAGGAGGGGTTTAGTCTAGCGTAAGGTAAAAGATCGAAGCGCTGGTTTGGTCATTCTATCATAACCAATAATCCCCCTGAGTTTTAACCACTCTAGTCTCTCGGACTATTTCTAGACTTTCATTTCCTTCAACTGTGTAAGAGTTTTTTCGTCCAGAAATGGTTGGTGAAAGGGTCCATCCCCATCTTCTCCTAAGCCTTCCCTATCAATCTCTGGAACTTTACTTCCTTCCAGTTCTTATGTGCCGCTTTATTCCATAAAATTCAATCAATACTGCTCTAATGATATTGATTCCTACGTCGGCCCACATTTCTTCGTTCTCGAACAGATCCTTGGTGCTGAACTAACCCTCCATTTGGGTGGAGAACCATTAAGGTATGCCCTTATATTTCAGATTGATTATGTTCAGTCTAAAAAAGGGGTTTTCCTTTAAGATTAATTCTTTTGAAATTACATTCATAAAAATAGGGTAATGGTCTGAGAGGTCAGAAACCTTGAGTTCGGATGATCAACATTTATCCTAAAGTGTGCCTCTTGCCATTATAAAGTCGAGTCTCTTTCGCAGGATCGGAGCTTGATGAGAAGGTTTTGGTCCATGCCAGTTAAAACCATAGTCGTCATGGTTGAACTTTCTGAACGTATCAATCAGAGTCTTAGAATTCATGAAGGCCAAAAACAACGAGGAATCTATTCTAAGTGGGGAACACGTCGGGGAATCTAGTCCCGGATTTTTAATCGTTTTCCAATCTCCTAGAATAACTAGGTTTTCGTTATCAAGAATATTTGCGAAAAAGTGAAAAAAAATTATGTTCGATCAATATAGTTTGTGGGAGCGTAAACTGTCACTATAGCCCAGTCCTCGTCCTCCATGGCTATTTTTACCCAGGCTATTCTCCCTCCTAGGTCAATGTAAGAATCCAAGATTTTACATTTTAAGTCCTCATGTAAAAAAATGGCAGTTCTACCCTTCGTTTCATCCGTTGGGGCTCAAATTGAAGTTCCCTCTACCAATTGACTGCTCCTTGTGTTTTACGGAAGTCTAACTTTGTTTTCTGAATACACATTATTTGTACAGACTCACTGTATATCCAAGAGACAAGACACTGTCGCTTGTAATGGTTGTAAGTATCACGAAGCCCTTTCAGATTCTAACTTGCAATTCGGACTCTATTGGGCAAAGACCATTGTTGTGGTCTGTGTCGGTTAACTGTTGGATGCAGTTTTCTTCCGATGCTTTTGGAATATTATAGTCCTCGACATCTGCGTGCAACTTTCAAATATAGGCAGAAAATCCCGTTGCATTTATAAGCGATCGAAATCTCCTCCCCGCTATCGTAGAAATAACGTCTCTTTTGGTTAGCCACTCATGTATGACCGTGGCTAAAAGTCCGGGTAGTAGGCTAGTGTTTGATAAGGCCTCTAGATTAGGGAAGATGAAGTCATGAAGTGGGTACCAGTGTCCATTCTTCATTCACCATGGTTCAAACCCGGGTGTGACAGATGAGATTTCGTTAAACATGATATATAACAAAGCTTTCTCATTTTCTTGCTGTGTGACAATGTGGCTACCCATTTTCGGGATAGATATCGTCACACATTAGGTAGTGTTGTGAAATACTTGCTTACTAGTCATTTACAAGGCACGGTCTTCTGAAGGAGCAACTGACACTACCATCATAGGCTTTTTCAGGTGGGCCTCCTCTGACCTGTGTGTAAACACTATCAATCCCTCACTAGAATTAGAACAGACCAGAGGATATGAAAATTTCTTAACCTAACATGTTTGTTTATTTGATCTGTCGAGAGTGACCATTGGGGTTGCTAGTAGAAGTGATTTCTTCGCTGACCGTCCTTGTTGTGTTCTTTTTTTTGAAGAGGACTGTTCCTTAGGTTGGAGTCACCCTTATATTGGTCCTCCATGGTGGGAATTGTATCGTGATCATTCATTCACGCTTTCTTACATAGAACATAATCTGATGTATTTCTCTAGTTCGAAACTTATCTCCCCTTCCTAGAATAGTCCTGGGATGGCGAAGTCTAGGTCATCCTCTAATACTCCTCCCTCCCCCCCCCCCCCCCCCCCCCCCCCCCCCCCCCCCCCCCCCCCCCCCCCCCCTCTTCGGAATCCTCCGATGGATGTCCCTTAGCTAACGAGGTTCCCTTCCTTGTAATCAAAGGAAGGGACTCGTTGTCTAAGGGAGCCTCATCGTTTGAAGGTGTCATTTCCTTATGCAGAAGTTCAAAGGGGTTAGGGTTCTGCTTCCCTTCTTCAGTAACCTAGTCATGCCTCTGAGGACTGTCCCTTACGACTTTGTTTTTCTTGTCTTCTTTTCTTTTTGTAATTGGGCCATGGAAAACAAAAAGTGAGGAAGTTGTTATACCAGGAAATTTAAAGAGAGGTACCTTTCCTTCCTTTTCTCCTGCCGTTTCCCTTTTTCCAAGGGGGACTTTCCTTCATCCTTTTGATTTTTTAAATCATGTTTCTTATCGCCTTTGACCACACGTTTCTTCTGCAGGGTATCTCGAGGAAGGGATTTATGTCTCATGAGTACATTTTCTTTCCCTTCCGCCTTTATGCTTTCTTTTTTTCTCCTCTCCTTCATTCTTTTCGCCTCCTCCTCAGAGTCTCTCTTATTCTCTTCTTCCCTCATTTTGCTCGCTTCCTCACTCTTTCTCTTGTCCTCCTCTTTCTTCCTTTGCTTTCTTTTCCATTCTGCTCCGTTCCCTTTGCCTTTGTCACCTAAGAACGCCTCCTTAAATGAAGGTTGTTTCTCTGTTTGATTATTCTATTTCTTCCCATTTTCCTTTAGGATCTCTGTCCTCCTGCCTTCAGTGTATTTCCTTCCCTTGTCTTTGGTGACTACTACCCATTTCTCCCCTCGTCCTTCTGTTTTTCAATCCCCCTTCTCCATCCCGTCCTCTTTCATGTCTTTTCCTCCACCTTCTTTCTTACCATCTCCCCCCTCCTCGGTTTTGGTTTCGTCCTTATTGCTCCTCTTCGACCCTGACTTGTTTCTGCGTCCGTTTCCTTGTGAAGTTGACGTCAACAAACCTGCCACCACGACGTTTAACGCATATCACTTCAAGTTTAACAACTGCAAACCTTCTGAGGTTAATTTCAAGATATTTCTTGTATTTCAACTTACGGGTTGGGGACAAGTCCAAACAAACATTACGTAGGTCCGTTTTGAGGGGTTTCTTGTACGTCGAGTGGTCCTTGATGACTAGGCCAAAGGCGTCTTCGACCACTCCGGAGTCCCAGTATAGCGACTGGGACCTCGATGCAGCAAATCCAAAAGTACTTTTGACGCAAGGCGTCTTTTAACTTATGCAATTGATGAATACTCATCCAGGGTTTAAACGTCAACTCATATGTTTGACCATCAAAAACTACCTTTTCACCCCGTTTCCTTAACATCCAATCCGTAATATGTTTAATGGACGCCACATAGGTGGCTAAATTGCAGCCCTCGTTACAGAAAGTTCCCCTAATCGGAGCGGTGTTTGGAACTTCAGCAGCCGCCCAAGCGTTCTCGTACATCCGAACTATTCTGTTTTTTTCCCTCCACCGATAGGTTGGAGGCATCACCGTTGAAGAAAATTGAGACCGCACGGTCCACCAGCCAGTCTGATTGGTCACCTGCAAATTTCTTCATCAATCGTAACTGTGACGGTCTTCACCAGATTCTACTAATCCATGTACAATCCGATTCGGAAGGGTTCTTTCCTGGAATCACTTGAAGAGTAGCTCTCTGATTCTTTGTTCCCATCGTTTGTCGGAGGGTTGATGTGGTCAAAATTGCTCGAGGACGGGTTATTAGGCAAAGCCATCAGGGATAACGAAAACAGAGATCCAAACAACGTCCACGCTATGGCGCACGGTATTAAAAGTACCCTAAAATGAGTTAACTGAGGCATCACATGAATAAGGTTACTAGGTTGCTGTCCTGTAGAGGACACGTGGCGAAATTATACCTCCTGATGAGCATCGGGTGAACTTCTGTTTGTTGCGACCTTCATCTTCTGGTAGTCGATCTTCATCTCTCCGAAAGACTGATCTTCCTCCTTCTCCCCGGCCAAAATTCCACAAATAACCGGTCTTCCCCTGTTTTCATCCAACATGCCCCTTAGGCTATGTATCACTCCCTGGTTCGACTCTGTAGCCCGAGATACCTAGGAATTACCGAGAGAGACGATGCGCCCTGTGACCAGGGCATGGGCGATGGCTTTTCGGGCCCGGGCCTAGACGGCACGGGCCCCAAGCGTCTCCTCCCCGCTACTGGTAACTAGCTCTTCAGATTCAGCGCAACTTCCGACACCCCTCTCACAAAGGAATCTTCATTACAAATTTCTGGGCTGAGAAAACAGGAGAAAAGGCATAAAAAAAGAAAAGAAACAGAGACCTCTCACTGGAAGTCATGGCAGAGTGTTTCCCAGCCGTCAGATCACAACTGATCTGATGGTGGTGGTTGCAACAACAGTGAAACAAAGAAAGGGCCACATTTTCTGGAATAAACTCGACTTTTGTCAGCGGTGACCATGACCCCCTCCATATACTCCGTGATTGAAAGAGGGCTCCACCCAACGAGATAATTGCACAACGGCATGCAAAATACTGAAAATCTTCTATCCAGTGGGCCTATTGCCGAACCCACCCTTTTTTTGGGGTTGGCCATACCCCCAACGGATTGAGAAGATTTTGGCGGGAAGCTTCCTTTGCACGGGGAACAAAGATCTCCTTCCTTTTTCGGGTAATACATGTGAAGTACTGACCGTGGGATCACGAGTCAGGCCACCCTAAGGCTATCAGGCCACCGTTGTCAGATTAGACACAAGATTGAATTTACCTGGGCTTGTTAGTTGATGATAATACCTCAAGGCCATCGCACTTTAAAAAAAAAAAAAAAAAAGTACTGCGCGGCAGGATTTGGGTCACTTAACTGCCCCACCACACGAGTACTCCACGGCCGGATTGGGGGGGGGTCACTCAATTTCTTCTTGGAAAGTGATTTGAGAAGACATGGTTTGGGGACTGTGGATCCGGGGCTAGGTCCCACTTGCACGAATTAAGAGATATATATTGACCGTAGATAGCACAGATCAACCGTCAGAATCTCGTAGTCCGTGCTAGTGGGACCTTGCCCCGGCTTAGAGCAATCAACCGACGATGGGTGATGGCTCCTGTAATTGCTTACCAAAAAAGGAACAAAAAAACTAAATGGTTGGACATGCGGGAGTAGCGTTAGCGCGCGGCGCCGAGATCCCGGTCAGACCATTGCAAGTCAGCGCGGGGCGGCTAGACCTCGCGCGAGCAATCGTTGCGCTGCTCACCATCCGTGCGGGTGCACCGTGCCGTAGAATATGGGAACATACACACACCATCTCTTGTGTGTTTCACAACTGGAGTCACGACTGAGCCCCAGCGATGATGCAGCGCAGCATGTTGCGGAAAGCAGCCGCGCTACCGAAGAGCGTAGCTCAGTGCGTACACCATTGAACTGTTGAAATACAGACCAGATGATGGAACCCAGATGATGGAACCCAGATGATGGAACTCGATGAGTGAATTCCCTGGGGCCGGTCAGCTCAATGATGACATCTCAAGACCGTCGCCCTTTTCATAAAAAAAAAAAAAAAAAAAAAAAAAGGGAAGCAATACCTTTCTCGGCCTTTTGGGATCTTTCTCGGCCTTTCTCCGAAAGGTCCAGATTCAGACACTCATTGCAATCCTCTTTAAAAAAGTGTAGTATCTGTTCTGATCAGTTTAAAATCTGATAAGTGACCCATCGGGTCACACACACACAAAAAAAAAAGAAAGAAAAAAGAAAGCAGCCGCGCTGGCGTGTCACTACTGCGTCCGCCCCGCCCCACTCCGCGCCATGTTAGATGCTGCCAGCTCGCGAGCGCCCCTACAGAAACTCGATGACCTCCACATCGTAGTCTGGAGGGAGATCCCACTAGCATTGTATGTGGAGTAGTGTAGAGGGCGTGTGACCCGCCTCCGCCGTCGATGGGAATGGGGATCGGTGGTTTTGTTTTTCCTGTATTTTAGCCCTCGAAAATATATGTTTTTTTGGAGCATCCCATTGGGTGGTCTTTCTTTTGTTTTGCTTGCCGTGTTCCTCTGGGGGTCCCGAACGTGAGTGAAAATCAGACCCATTTTTTTTTGTGTTGCTTTTCACTCACCTTTCACTCACCTTTGGGTCGTGGCCCATGCGTGGAAGAGAGGCCGAAAACAAAAATTTTCGGTGTTTCCCATCATCAGGGAATGTCAGTCCGTGTCAGACCCTCGTCCAAGTTGTCTGTAGTCCCCGCAAATGTTTCACATGGGCAATGCTGTTGTCCTCTTCCTTTGACATGCATGTGCCCCCTTATTTTTTGGGAGGTGTTTGGGAGGGTTCGATCCCCTCACCTACAGCAAATGGTGTATGGAGTTACTCTTGCCCTTGTTTTTTTACGTTTATTTTCCCTATTTCACGCTGCCACCCACCTGTCCCCCACCCGTCCCCCACCCGTCACACTAATCCACATACCTGGCTAGTGGGATCTCCCTCCTGGTCATCCCCAACAGTGAACGGTTGCATATCTACATACTTTGATACCTTTTTTTTTTTTTTTTTTTTCCCGCATACTTATATATATATCGTCATATATTCCAGTACACCTTGTATTTTTTCCTTAACCCGACGTTTCAATTCAAGTATATGTCGGGTTAAAGAAAAAATACAAGGTGTTGGCCCAAGTACACATGTACTTGAAGTAGTGTTAGCGGTGTTAGCGGAGGGCGAGCGGTGTTAGCTGTTGCACCGCTCCCCCTCTTTTTTTTTTTTTTTTTTTTTTTTTTTTTTTTTCAGCCAACATTTTTTTCTTTTTCCGATCGTACTCAGTACATAGCACCTACTCTAATTTGGACCCTCTCTCGCTCTATGTCGTTCCCGCACGGCACACCAATCGAAAAACGAAGCGAGTGCATCTTCCCGCAGAAAATGGCCAGGTTCATGGGTTTGCTATAAATAGTAACGAGTGTATGNTTTTAATCAGCCAACATTTTTCTCTTTTTTAGAATGTACACAGTACATAGAACCTACAAAAATTTGGACCATTTCTCGATTTAGGCCGTCGCCGCACGGCACACCAATCGAAAAACGAAGCGAGTGCATCTTCCCGCAGAAAATGGCCAGGTTCATGGGTTTGCTATAAATAGTAACGAGTGTATGTTGCCACCTTTCGTGGGCAGATGCACTCGTTTCGTTTTCGTGTCGTGCGCCGTGCGGCGAGGCCCTTTGCTAATCTTCATTCTCTGTATCGTTCCAATTTTAACGGATGTCCCGAAGGACCCCTCAGCCAACATTTGAATGCAGTGGACATCCGCTATGTCCAGATTCATTCAAGATCTCTTGGAGAAACGCGCGCGAGTGGTGCAACTACGCTCTTCATTGCAGTCCAGTTGCGGTCGAGAGGCGTGGAGTTATGGCCGCAGCTTGCGGTGCCAGGAGATGAAGAATGGCGTACAAACGGCAACTTTTCGTGCCCCCGCCTCCGAAAGGTACCGCTCAGGTATTATGAGGCCTCGCCACCACACTCGTCAAATGTGCCAACGTTCCACGTTCTAATGGAAGATACACGTCCTCAATTTCACACACACTTGGTGACTACTGCAGCGAGGCGCACAGACAAGTCCGGCGGGAGTGATCCTGTTGCACAGAAAGAGATAATAACAGGACAAGAAAACAGGAGGAGATAGATAATAACGTCCGTAGGTAATGCGGATATATATATATATATATCGTCACAAATAGAACTGCCCGGTAAACCATAGGCAGAGAGGGAGAAGGAGAAGAGGACAACAAACGAGGGGCTGTGACAAACTGTTTCGTCGGAGTTTCACCGACTCTATCTCTCTCTCTCTCTCTCTCTCTCTCTCTCTCTCTCTCTCTATATATATATATATATATATATAAACGAATTACTTTTTTCTTGTTTTTTCTTTTCTTTCTTTTTCGCCTTTGCGCTCTGATATTCATATGACCCTCCAAAAAAGAAGTTTTCATGTGACGATATATATATATATACATATATATATATAGATATAGATATAGATATATATATTGAAAACAACAACAGCATTCATTCCACATTAGAAAAGAAAGGGGCCGGCCACCCCACATAAAGGCCGGCGCGGGACCCGATCGGGACCCGAGGTTTAACAGAACCAAAAAAACATACCTTTCTCGGCCTTTTGGCTAAGATCAAGTGTAGTATCTGTTCTCATCATTTTAATGGGCCTCGCTGCACTACTCTCCACAGTGCAAAAGACAAAAACTATGGGGGTGCATCCTTCCATGTTCTAGTAGAAAATTCATTCTCCTTTTGTGCATTCGGAGATTAGTGCAGCGAGGCCCAATATCTTATCCGTGGTCCATCGAAAGAAAAAAAAAAAAAAAAAAAAAAAAAGAGTAAACGAGAAAAGAACTCTTTTATCATCCACCTCTGACTACCTACTCCAAACCAAACCTGAGGCAAGGTCCCACTTGCAAGGAGTACGAGATGTCGGCCGTTGATCTCGGCTATCTACGGTCTCTATCTCTTAATTCGTGCAAGTGGGACCTAGCCCCTGGGCCCCAGAAGGGACACCAAAAATCAAACCCTATCCTGTTCCTCCCTATAGAACAGGAAAACCCCTGTTCCTCCCTATAGAACTCTCCAACCGACTATCTTTCCTCACCTGCCTATTCTGATGAGCTATAAGCGCTCCACCGAAACCTGCAAAACAGAGGGGCCTAAGAGCGGTCCCCCCGAGGGAGGCTATAAATATATATATCTGTTTGTGACGATATATATATATATATATATATATATATATAAATTGGTTACTATAGATGGAAGCAGAGGAGGCTCTCAGGGAATACTCACACGAGGACCTTTTGGACAGTAATTGAAGCCAGATGCATTGTGGAAAAAGCTTGTGTGGGATCATGACCGTAATTGCTGACAGATGCATTGTGGAAATTGCTCGTGTGGGATCAGGCCCGCAATTTGTTTGACCGTAAATTGGAAAAGAGCACGCGGACAAGAGGCCTAGGGGCTCGTTAGACACTCCTCCGGGGCAAGGTCCCGCTTGCACGGATTAGGAGATTTCGGCCGTTGATCTTCGCTATCGACGGTCAATATATCGCATAATTGGTGCAAGTGGGACCTAGCCCCCGGTCGTCCAGTGCCCAAGGCAACAATTACAATCACTGACAGGAAGGATGGGACACAGATGTTGTGCTGCTCGGGAGCAGCCCCTGAGGATGATTGGGCAGTAGGCACCAATTGAAACATGTTGGGATGGGAGCATTGGGAGGTGGTCTCATATTCCAGGACACCGACGGCCTACTGCTCCAGATGATCACTGTGTACACAGTGACTGGCCTCTACAACTCCATGGACTTAAAAAAGGAAAAAAAAAAGAAAAAAGAAACATGTTGGGCCTTGCCGACAGTGCCTCTGCTCTGGTGATCTGGGCACCTTGTGGCGCGTCACGCTCTTCAAGAAACTTTCACTTCGCTTGCTGCCCTCGTGCTCTTCCCTTGCCCTTTCTGATCTCCGCCACCGCCCAAATGCCTATATGTCTTTTCCGTCTTCTCTCTCCTCTCTCTTCTTGCCATTCCTTCCTTTCTCCCTGACCCCGTCCTGCCTTCCCTTGACTCCAGCTTTTCCATCAGCTGGACCACTGGCAGGTGTGAGATTAGCTTGTTGCGGGGTTAAAAAAAAAAAAAAAAAAAAAAAAAAAAAAAAAAAAAAAAGAAGAAGAAGAAGAAGAAGAAGAAGAAGAAGATTGTTTGTGTCTGGCTCCCCTTCCCAATCTGCAAAATGGAATGGCACCTCATCTTATGGTTACTTGATTGTCTTATGGTTTGGCTGCATGTTTTACGTATTTGTGCTGAAGTGTCTTATGGTACGTTGAGATATGCTATTCCAAAATCCAAGCCTGAGGATGACAATAGACCTTGTAGAGGATCTAGACACCAGTACCTTTCCCAGCCATTTTTTCAGAGGGGCGCTGGGTAACACGCTGACATGAAATGGAAGGGCAACCGCCTATAAATCCGATCAGCGGCCAGTCTTGATTTTCGGGCTGGCGTGCAGTCTTGATTTTCGGACAACCGCCTATAAATCCGATCAGTGCCTGCGGCCGGCATATGGGAAACGTACTGCTGGTTTAAACCGTCATTACTTTTCCCATGTATCGGCCGCGGGCAGATTTGGAGGCCCGAAACGACAAACGGGCCGCCGATGAAATTTATCAACGGCGCGCCTTTCCCCGTTGGCTTCTGAATATACTTTCAAGCGGGGAAAGGTACAGGTTGTTTAAGGATGCGTTTCTCCTGCTACTTGCGTCGGTAATCCCTCTCTCTCTCTCTCTCTCTCTCTCTTGTCTCTTATACACATCT
>BFEA01000003.1:8390379-8403642 GCA_003427395.1 Chara braunii
TCCTCGGTGGTGGCAGCGTGGGACATCGGCGGTGGCTGTCTCTTATACACATCTAGATGTGTATAAGAGACAGCTCTCTCTCTCTCTCTCTCTCTCTCTCTCTCTCTCTCTCTCTTTTCGAGGCCGCAAGTCTGTTACCATGCTCTAAGCCCTACCAGCTACACAACAAAAGTCTGCGGGACCCACACCATCTCACAAGTTGATGTGGCAGGTGGTCTGACTCCCGGTGACTTCAGTTTCTGGGAGTTCCACGTTTTGCTCGATTGCCGCTGCGTTGCTGCACGTGGCTTTCGGCCTGAGAGGCGTCGACTTTGTCGATGTCTGTGGAGTACAGTAGAGTTAGCCCTAGGTACCCTGAAGTGTGAGTGATTACCGTAACGGCCGGCCATTGGGGTACTGCTCGCCATCATCCTTGCCATCACTATCACTACTGCTTCCGTCATCAGGGGCGCAGCTTGGACGTGTTATCAAGTACAATCAACACTGATATCACCATCACAGCGAGGTTATCCGGGGCGCAGTTTGTCATCAAGCTGATGTTCGTCATCATCATCATCAAGGTTTCACCATCAAGGTCTACTAGCATCATCAACGTCAACGTGCTGCTCGTCATCATCATCAGCAGCAGCATCATCGACAGGGAGGGGTTCATCATCATCATCGACATCGTCACCACCATAATGTTTCGTCATCACCATCAGGGTGCCGCTCATCACCACCATCATCGTCATCAGGGTACCATCATCAAAGGTGCTCGTCACCAACACCATCAGTTGCGTTATCATCATCATCATCATCATCAACATCATCATCATCATCATCATCATCATCGTCGTCATCATCATCATCATCAGGTTATCATCAAAGGTGCTCGTCATCAATACCCTCATCATCCTTTGGTCATCACAGGGCGCTGTGCGTCATCATCATCATCATCATCATCATCATCATCATCATCCTCATCATCATCATCATCGCCATCATCAAATCATCATCATTAGTGATGCTCGCCATCACCACTATCATCCGTATCATCAAACCATCATCATTAGTGATGCTCGCCATCACCACCATCATCATCCTGTTGTCTTTACAGGGCGTTGTGCATCACCATCATCATCATCATCAGTTTGTAATCATAGGGGCTGTTGGTGCTGCTCTTTACTATGATCAGCATCATCATTCTGTCTTCATCCTCACCACTATCATCATCATCATCAGTTTGTTTTTAAACAGCAGGTGAGTTGGTCGTCACCATCATATTCATCATCATCATCTTCAGGGTGTTGTTCATCGTCATGAGCAAAATCCAAAAATCTTATCTACCTTTTCGTGTATTCCATTATGAGATCCTCATTGAGGGTAATTGATTGCTTCGCTTGATCTTGGGCTAGGGTTTTTGTGGTCATGGTGGGGATTTTTGGGGAATGGGTGGGGGGGCGTTGGGGAGCCTTACTCTACAGGGGCGCTGCAAGGTGGGAGGCAGTTGCTCTGCCGGGGTTGGGGCAGATTTGTGGTTTGTCCTTGTCTGGGGCCGGGGGGGGAGAGTTGGTCGCCTTCAACCCCAGCAGGGGCAGACAGGGACAAAAGGGAGGGCGAAGGCACCCTCTAGGTGGGAATTGGCTGCCTTAGCGGAGGGGGGAGGGAGGGGATCTGTTCCAGGTTGGGGCCGAGGTGAATCTCCTCGGTGGTGGCAGCGTGGGACATCGGCGGTGGTGTAGGGGGAATTTTTCTCTGCGTGGTGACTATTGGAAGCTTCTTGGACCAATCATGTTATTTTCAGCTTTCTGGGGTTCTTAGAGCTAGAGCAGCATCCGACTTTCTTCTTTATTAGGATCTTCGACCTCAGAGATGGTTGCACCTGGACTGACATCAATAGGGTTGCTCTGTTCTATGCTCTCAACTTGCAAATGCCAGAACGACGGTGGCCGGAGCTGGGGTGTTACCCTGTAACCTGCCATGGCAGGAGCGCGAGGCCTTGTAGAGAGAACTGGGGTTTGCCGAGGGAGGAAGGCAATCCAGTGGCGAATTGGGGGGGGTGCCTTGACACCCTCTGGGGCCGGGGATAGTCTCCGGGGCGAGAAGAGGTCAGCTATGGTTGATGTTGTTTTGGAGGGTACTGTCTTTGAGTAGCAGTGTCCCAGTATAGGGAGGGCTAGGAGTTGCTCTCGGATTAGGAAGCCAGAATAGCTGATATAGCATAGTATTCACAATCCTTTAGTGGTGCAGTCAATTTCTTTAGAACTCTCAAAAAAAAAAAAGCATAATCATCTTCATCAATATTATCATCATCATTAGTATCATTATCTCATCAATATTATATTAAGCTTTCTGATGTTCTGGATTTTTTGGGCTGCATCGAGTTTTCTTCCACATCCGGGATATAGGATTTCAGGGATGGTTGAACCCGGACCGATAGCTGCAGAGTTGTTATTTTCTGTGCCCCTGTTTTGTCGACGCCAGAACGACGCAGGCCTGTGACGAACTGCTTCCTGAGCCCGTGCTATCTTTCGTACCCCTTTGGTTTGAATTTTTCTTGTATCATACCGACCCTGCAAGCACCCCGTTTGTTTTCTTGATTTCGGGCGCCGCGTTTTTGAGCCCCCATCTTCTGGAAGCTTTTGTGATTCTTCGGTTCTGCTTTTTTCTTTTACAATCCGGGAAATGCATAGGAATTTACGCGCGCCTTAGCGAGCGCACTAGGAATTGGGCCCGACAGTTGGGAATTCCGGGATAAGCAGAACTTCGACGTATCCTTTCTGTGAGTGAATGTTCTCGGTCGCTTTGGGGAAAACTCTCAGAATTTTGTAAGGATACGAAAAGGCGTAGGACCTTCTTTTCCCGCGTCATCCTTTTCGCGTGCGGATATGGTGATTTCAATTTTGAATTGGTTTAGGACATAGGCAAACTGTAACTGTTTCGGTGCCTTTTTCTTTTTCTTTTTGTTGACGGCGCCACGCACACGAAGCTTTCCTCCTCCCCCCCCCCCCCCCCCCCTTTCTCATCCTCCCTTCTCGCAACTGTTTTCTCTTTCTCTCTCCCGCTCTGATCGGTTGCGCGCCCATTTCCCTTTCTTGATCATCTGAATCTTGGACCCGTCTTGCGCTACTTCTCGCGCCCTATTTTTCCTTTCGAACGTGAATCGGAAGCCCGGTCGATCCTTCGATTACTCTCGCCCACCAATCAGACGCGTGGTACGATAGGATCTGCCTATTGCGCGACGAATCTGATTGGCGAAGCTCAGAGTCCTGAAGGATCAACATGGCTTCCGTAGCGCGCTCCTCGCCAAGTCTTCTCCTCCTGCTTCTTCTCTTACACTTCAATTTTCCCCCTGCTTTCTCTCTCCCTTGCCCCCCTTCTCGCCACTATAAATTTCGCAAACGCGCCCACAAATCTCTCTTACATTCTCGACTCCCAAGCCGGCTTCCGGGAAGCAGTGGCTAGGCAGAGTGTTTGGTGCGAGTCGGAAAGTCCTATCGGGCTGACGATAGGCTGGCCGGTTGCGCGCTTGATCGCCACGACAGACTGTGGGATCTGGGCGAACTGCGTCGAGTTTACTTCGGCGGGTGAGGATCGCAGTGGTGGGAGTTAGCACGCGACGACCGGGATCGTCGGTGCGGGCATGAGGATCGATGATTGGAGTTGAGTGGGTGGTTGGCCCGGGGCCGTATTGGAATTCACGGCAAATGCGCCTTTGTATCTCTGGCGTGAGTGTACGGCGGCAACGCCGAACTTCTTTTTTTTGGGATTTTGCCATCTCCTATCTCGACCTTCCTCCTCGTTTCTCTGTCTCTCTCCTTTATCTTTGAATGATGATGATGTGTCTTAATGCTTGTCCCTCTCATGAATGAGAATGAATTTGTATGCTCTCCTGCGTGAAGAAAATTCTTCATGAACTCTTCCATTAGTTTCCTGGGTAATCCCCGGATGTCGAAGAATCGATCCTCGTGTCTTGTGAACAATGGATGCGTGTGTACAATTCCCTTGGTTGATTTCCAACCTGTGCACCCTCGTCATTTTCGCACCTTTCACAGTGAATGCATGTATGGAGGTGCTTGCCTTTTTGTATTGATTAGGCGCCTCGCTCGACGGGATTTTGTTCGAGAATGCAAGAGTGTTTAGATATGTAGTTTTGAAAGCACTGCGCATGTCATCTGCCTTATGCTGCACGACATCTACAATCGATTTACAGGGCAGCCTCGAGAAACAAGGCGCCTGGGATCAACGCCGTGGTGGCTTACTAAACCTGAGTCGCGGGTCGGTCCCTCAGTTACCTGCATGATCCAGCTGATGAGTGTTTTCTCTCTCTCTCTCTCTCTCGTGTCGAAAAGAATTGATTGGTGGTTGTGCGAGTGTTTTCCCTTGATGACGTCCCGGGATTTTTGCCATTGATTGACATGTGGACTGACAAACGCCCTTCGATCGGGCGTCAGCCTCCCGTATCTCCCGTCTCAATGCGACCTTTTCCTTACGACGAGGAAAGGACACGTGTATGCGAGTGGGACGTACGAGAAGTTGTCGCACGGATCGGCAGACGATATCACTTCCCTCCATAAAATCGTTGTTCAGGGTTCGTAGAGGTTGGGTTTGTCATTATCGATACACACTTTCCACCTTACTCGATATTGTTGCCATTTAACGAGTTGATCGTCATCCCGTGGATGGCAGTAGAACCCCACTGGCCTCGCACTCTATGCACCGAATGTCAATGCTTTGAGCGCTACGAATCCAAGGGTTTCCACTACCGCGTACGGAGTGAAGACGAACACAGAGAAAGAGCCACACGACTGAGACCCTCCACGTCGGACTCAGAACTGACCGGTGAACGACGTCGGGACTTAATACGAAGACGAGACACGCAAAGAATGCCGAAACCTTTTCGCTCTAAACGAATGGCCGTAGCACGGTGGGAAGTCCGACAATACTTTCTGGATTGAATTTGTATTTCTCCCTCCTTTTCGCGCCGAACTCCCGCACGAGTTTTGCGACGCGCGAAAATTGGTCGACTTACTTCATCGGACCAACACGGGGGATTTCAGTTTCGTCTATGTCCCCACACTCAATTTCCAAAAATCCTTGGCACACCCCATCTTGCTGTTTGTCCGGGCCCCTTTTCCGCACCTCTAGCACTCCGAACGGAAGACAGTATAGGGCGTGAGGTTGGTATCGGAGCCGACACGTGTCGGTTCTGATGATAGTAAGTCGAGCTGGCGAGAGGTAGAAGAAGTCCCCCACCCGCTCGTCGAGATCGTCCACTGACCAGATCTATATCTGGTGCGGCTATACCGGCTATACCAATGGTAGACGGTAATAGGGTGATGGTTAGCATTCCTGCCCCCTTCCCCTTCTTCCCTAACCATACCCACCCCGAAGCATGGGCGAAAGCCGTCGAAGCTCAAGGATACAGCGCGGGTGATCTTCTTCGCGTTCTTACCTTGGTACTTCGTTATACGGCGCATGACTGGTTCAGAAAGCACACATGGGTAAATTGGAATAGTTTCAAACAAGCGTTCTTGGCCCAATTCAATATGGTCAGTGAAGATGCCGCGTGGTACGTACCCAAGGGTCGTCCGCAAGGACCTGGGGAATTGCTGCCTGATTTCGTGGATCGATTTCAAACCACGTTGGATAAATCCGGGCGAGATGAGAAATCCGCTCGAGATTTGTTCATCGATCATCTGCGAAGTCCGATGTTGAAAGGGAAGTTACAGAAAAAGGTTCCCCCGAAAACTCACCCGTTGTCGGCTATCATCGCTAAAGCCCTCGAGTTGGACCTGGCCGATACAAAGAAATATATCAGTCAGGGAGACGAAGACATCACAGATACGATACAGGATGTAGCAGCTAAAAGACGATCGTGGTTATGGGCGGTAGAACGGTTTTATCCCCATGACCTCCCCGACAGGACAGCCTCTGATATCCCGTTAGCTTCGTCGTCTTTGCCTCCAATGAATCCACAGGTGGCAGCAATTAAAAGCAGAATCCCCAACGATTCTCCCTCTCAGGCCGTAACAAACTTACATCTTGCACAAATGATCCGTACGGCCACCACCAAGCAATCTGAATGGATGAGCAACCTGGTTCAAATGCAGGCAGCTCACATGGAGCGGATGGAACAGATAATGAGCAGACTAATTAAGCCCAACCCGGCCCTTGCTCGAATTGCTCCTGTGTCATTTCCCCTCTTGCCTGCCCCGCCTACACCTGGGTACGCCCCACAGTTTCCTTACCCCACTAATCCAGCAGGAAAGGTCGAGTGTTTTAACTGCAAACAGCCCGGACACTTTGCCCGAGACTGTCCACAACCGAAACGTAATCAACCTCCACCAGCCGCGGCCCCTGTAGCTCTGAACCAAGGACGAGTGGTTGCACTGATGGACACGGCCCAAGGAGGGAAACTACTTGTTGCATATAAGCAACCCTCCTCCTCAACGACAGTTGCTTCAACCTCGGGAGCTTCTTCCTCCTCCGACGCTGCTGACGTGGTCGATCCACTCGAGTACCTTCATCTCGTCGACATGGTCGGAGCGATCCGATCGGCCCATGATGATCTTGAATGGGTCGATCGCGAATCCAATCCCGGTCCACAGTTTCAGATGGGAGAATTTGATGTATTACGAGCGCTTAAGCAACTGGATATCCGTGTTTCGATCCCGGTGGGGCATTTGCTCACCATCTCCGAAGCTGCAAATGATAAGCTCCTGCAACATTGCCAGAAAAACCAAAAGCGCTTCACGTACCAGCGAGTACAACGAATGTTGAAGAAGAAGGAAGGAGGCGAGGAGTTTGCACCACCTGAACCTGAAACAGGAGAACCCGAAGCAGCACGAGTAGCTGAGATTTCGTTAATAGAGAAGGATCACTTCGTACGAGCTCGACCAGTGCTGTGGAAAAGCGCTGGGTGCGATTGTGAAGTTTGGGGCAAACCATTTAACGCCCTTATCCATACTGGGTCTTCCGCAGTGGCCATATCCTTAGATACAGTAAGAAAGACTGGACGACTCGGGTTCATTCTTCCTCAATCTGCCAAAGACAATTATGTCTCTGCCGACGAGGAAGCAATGAACATCGTTGGTATTCGTGAGAATGTGGCTGTGAAGGTCGGACGAGTACACGTCCTTGTTAACGCGCTAGTGATAGATGTGCGCTCCTAGTCTGTGTTGTTAGGATTACCTTGGGTGATGGCGGTAGGTGCTCGTCTGCATTTCGACTCTAAACAACTCGTGCTCACGCAAACTGGGGGAAAGCCTCAGACTGTCCCCTTGCGGATTTCCACCCGGACGGTAAAACAAACTCCTAACTCTGCCCAAGTAGGGATGATTGAAGGTTTCGATTCCGAGGAACCTTCCTCCTCGGACATCAGTAGCGGAATCGGGGAACATGTGTATGAAGAAGAAATGCCTAATGAGGATGAATGGAAGCACCTGGTCGAACTCGTCGAGCACGAAATCCCTGAAGAGTTTCGAGTGTGCCCCAGAGTTGCCCGAAGCTTCCACGTGGATTCGGAAGGCAGCACGCTCGCGCCTCTGGAAACCCGGATCAGTCCCTCCACCCTCCTCGGGGAACCCATCCTGCAAGTATCTGACCTAGCAGATGATTTGGAACCCCCTCGCACCTTGTACGAAGGAGCGCTTTCCTTACGAGCACGCTACCAACAGACAGAACAATATGTAGATGTTTGTGTTTTCCCACCAAGATCTTTGCTAACAGTGGGAGCGACTATCGCTTTGATTAAACAAGAGGCCGAAGCACCGGTAGGCGACGTACCTGATCTAATGCAGGAGATGGCGGATCTAACAGGACTAACTGTGGAAAAAACATCGGCCGGTTCAGAGACTGATGCTGAAGCCAAGGAAACCGAAATGATCAGCCCTGCTGAATCGCAGATGATTGCGACTGTCTTCTCTGTTCGCACCAGCAGTTCCATTTTTTCCAGTGTCCATGAGTGACAGGAAAAGCCGGCTTATTGGGTCAACATATCTCTTCAGATCCTTGGACGACCAACAATCTCCCTCCCAAACCACGTCCCCACCAAACTCCAAAAGTCGCTAATTAATGGCTACGTGGAGGTATTGAGTGTGCGCGATAATGATATCGGCCTAACGAACGTGATTGAACATGCCATTCTCACGGGGGATCACCCACCCATTAGCTGCGTTCCTTATAGGTACTCACCAGCTGAAAGAACGGCTGGTTTTCAGCGGATCAAAGAATTCGAAGCTAATGGATGAATCGAACCCGCTATAGGACCATGGTCCTTTCTCGTAGTGATTGTGCCAAAAAAGGCCGGAGGGATTCGCATATGCATTGATTATCGAAAATTGAATGATATCACGATCAAAGATGTGTACCCCCTCCCCCGGATTGATGAATTGCTGGATGCGATTGAGAGTGCTCGATTTTTCAGCAAGTTTGATGTTCGCTATGGGTTCCATCATCTTCTTGTTTGAAAAGAAGATCGCCCGAAGACTGCGTTCGTACTCTTCCAAGGTACGTGGCAGTGGATTCGATGCAATACCCCCGCAACTTTTCAGCGAGCTATGAACATGGCCTTTCAGAACTTTGTGCGGAAGACTCGTCTGACACAGAGTATCATCAACTACTGCGTGATTGTGTACATGGATGACATCTTGGTGTATTCGAGTTCCTACGAAGGGCACGTACAACACATCGAATGGGCGTTGCATGCGTTACGAGATGCTGGTTTCAAGGTGGCGTTCGAGAAGTGCCAGTTTTTTCTTACCACCATTTTCTTCCTTGGACACGTGGTAACAGACCAGGGACTTAGACCGGAGCCGCAGAAGGTGGCAGCTGTCAGAGATGCGCCGGTGCCTACGACTATTACGCAGGTTCGCGCCTTTCTGGGCCTGGCCTCGTACTACCGAAGGTTTATCAAGGGCTTCGCGGTGATTGCGGGACCCCTTACGAATCTGCTGCGAAAGGACCAGCCGTTGATCTGGACGCCGGAGTGTGATCGAGCGTTTTCATAACTCAAGGCCGCCTTCATTTCGGCCCCGGTCCTTATAAGGCCGGATCCCGAAAAGCCTTTTGTCCTCATTACTGACTGGCAGCCAGAGGCAATTTCGGCGATTTTGGCCCAGGTGGGACCAAGCGGACTCGAGAACGTGGTGGAGTATACGTCCAAATCGGTGCCCGCCTACAAGCGTAACTACGCTGCTCCAATAGGAGAATGCTACGCGGCTCTCTGGGGAATCAGTCACTTTCGAGCTTACTTGTATGGGCGGAAGTTCACATTGGTAACCGATCATGAGCCTCTGCTAGCCCTTTAGAAATCTAAGGATTACTCGGGCATGATCGGGCGATGGGCAACGGTGCCGCAGAGCATGGACTTTGACATTCGTCACCGGAAACATGAAAGGCACGAGAATGCGGACGGATTGACACGACTGCACTGACCTGAGAAGGTTTCAAAGAATGAGGAGGTGATTTCGTGGAACGAGCCAAAGAAGGAGAACGGACCTTGGTACGGCCAAGTGGAGATCCTGTCAAATGAGTAAGTGACACGGGGTCCATTTTTTGTCCTGCCCCCTTCTGCAATCTCGGTCCCGACTCTCCCTCTCTGCCATCATGACTACCCCACCCGTCTCTGCGACCCCCTCTTCTCCTACTAATTTTGCCCCTCTCACCTCCTCCGCTTTCTTTGCCACCCTCCCTGATAAATTCTGTTATTTTTGCACGTGTATTGCACGGGTTTATGGGGTTGACTGTCATCCTTTCGAAACCGAGTTTGTCGATTGGGTAGAATGTGCCGCGTGTGTCAATCGTGCGCACGGGACCTGTGTTCGCTATCGGACGAGTAGCAAGGAGTGGAGGTGCCCCCTGTGTAGAACGGCCAAACTTCCCACGGAGGTTCGATTCGAGGCCGCCTGAGCGGACGGACCTGAATATGACGAGAAATATCGTCGGGCGGAGGTGTGGACCGATAAAATTTTATTAGCTAAATAAGCGGGATTACCGTCGGGTCACCTCACCAAACATGACAGACGTAGGGCTACCAAAAGATCTCGGGACTATCGATGGATCAACGGTCATTTAGAGAAGCGTAAAACTGACGGATCGGGTTCGTGGTTGACAGTTCCTCATTCATTCCAGAGATATGATTGGACCCGATCTGCTCACGAAGAGCAGACCGCTCATTTCGCGATACGTGTCACGGAGGCAACTATAGACCAGAACCGATGGTTCTGGTCCAATATACGAGATGAAGTCAGATATGGTGTCGCCAACTGTATGGTTTGTGCCGCTGATTGCGCCCCAATACGGGGACCAAACACGATAGTACCAATGGAAGTAGAACGCCCCTTCCAGCGAGTCAGTATGGACACGACAGATATTGACGTGCCACCTAGCCCAAACCGCTGCGAATATTTTATCCTCTTAGTATTAATAGATCATTTTTCCAAGTACATCGAGGTCTACCCCTGCAAGAACCGCAAGGCTGCAGAAATAGCCACGAACATCGATCGGTTCCTCTATACCCATCTAGATACGGAGGAAATTCTGGCCGATAATGGGTCCGAATTCAAAAGGCGAAGTAGAGGAACTGCTTGCGCGAAGGGGCATCACGCTCCGACATACGGCGCCCCAAGTGTCTAAGTCGAACGGGTTGGCCGAAAATGCCAACCGTATGATTAAAACCGCTCTTCGCAGGAATTTAGCGGCACATGACACGCGTTCGTGGCCCGAGATCGTGTATCAGATCGTCGGAATTCGCCGGGCCACCCCTTATGAGTCCACGGGGTTCACCCCCTTTCAGCTTCGCACTAATAGCCTCCCCTGTGTCGACTACCGGGGTAACTCGGAAATTGCCGAAGCAGGGGGCAGAGACACGCGTGCCGCCCTCAAGGCTAAGGCCAAAAGGTATACCGATTTAATGGAACGGGCCGTCCCAAAGCTAGCCCGAAAAAAACAGAGGATGACCGATCTGGCCCACGGTAGGCAGGTCCGTAGCTACGAGGCTCGAAATGGAAATGCTGGGCCCCAACATCAATATAAATTAGGGGACCTAGTGCAGGTTCGTAAATGTGCATGCGACCGGAAACTCGCTCCCAAGTTTTCTGGTTGTTTTCGCGTTGTCGAGCTCGGACCGAACGACGCCAACAGAGTGTGCATCGCGCCCGAGGCTAGTGCCAGCCATTGCTCTGTCCCCATCGTCTGACATACCTCCTACCTCCGACCTCTCCCTCCCTCTGATCTTCCCCCTTCTTCCTCCTCCGAAGGCGAGGAGAACGACGACAATCTAACTCTCTCTCCGCTCTCTCCCTCGTGCCCTTCGTCTTCCTCTCCGTCCTCGCCATGAGCTTCATCACGGAGCGGGCTCTCGATGATCAACTGTTGCAGCCACGTGGCCACATCTCGGAAATTCGGCAAGTTCGTCATCCACGGCTTAATACGGATCTTCGACGTCTGACGCAGTTCTTCTGCGACGTGGGTGTGTGTGCAGCCGCCGCGTTTCAATTCGAAGGGAGTCGACAGGCAGTAGTATTAGCGGAGGTGGTAGCGGTACATCGGCGGGCGGCTCCCGGAACGAGCCACGTCACCACGGTCGCGGCTTTCAGCGGCGACATCAGTACGGTCAATCCACTGTGGCATACCACGATCTTGACCTCGCTGCGAGAGTGGACGGAACAGGTGTCCAACGTGTGGCAGCACGGTCTTGCACGACCAGGGCACAATCTCATCCCGACCTTTGCACCTGATCTTGACGGGGTCCGCCTCTCTCCATGCGAGCCAGCGGTTGCGATCCCCACCCTCGTTGCTTTCCCACGCCCCCTATGAACCACGCCGCCCCCCTCGCTCCTCTCTCCATCTTCCGTCTCCCCTCTCTTTTCCCTACCTTCTGGCAGTCCGATCTTCATCCTCATCTTTCCCTCTCGATCGAACCCCTTTCCGTCCCGCTTCTTAATCTCGGGCATTGGCGACTTTGGCGCGAGACCTTGGTCGAACTGTCCATGTGTTTGGCTCGAGTGCAGGTGACGTGGATGCGGACCAGCTAGCATCCCGCGTGGCTCGAAAATATGGAATTGTTGATCGTACAGGCTTGGAGGACTAACGTGGAGGGTGATCTCCTTGGTTTTCTCTTCGGATCGGTGCGGTCGGGACATCGCCAGCTAATCGCTCAAGAACTCATCACGCCGATTGTGCAACTGGCGGACGATCTCTCTCCTGACATCGTTTCGCAAAGCGACGACAGCCCCGCTACGCATGTACTCACGCGAACATTGGATCCGAATCTTCAGTGGAGTGCATGTTTGGAAGAGCCTGGGGACGAAGACTCTCTACCGTCACGGTAGGAGTATCTGAAGCCATACGGCATCATCAATCACGCTCTCTATCCGAAGGCGGAGGAGGTGGTGATAGAAGAAGAGGAAAGTGACGACGACGAGGAGACATCGGAAGAGGGAAGCTATAGCGAGTATAGCAAGGGCGAGCAGAGCGAAGAAGAAGAAGAAGAGGAAGAAGAAACAGGGTCTGACTGGGAAGCCTTGCTGGAGGAAGCGATGCGTACTGGCACGGAGGCGGAAGATCCTGAGGAAGCACGCAAACGAGAAGAAATTGCCACCGGGAAACGCCAACTGGAGTTCGCCGGAGGAGCAAGCCTGCATATCGGTGACGATCCGACCAAGGATCCGGAGCCGCCGAAGCGTGAAGATGGCAACCCAGCAGCCGCCACCCCAAGCACCTCACGACGGAGACGGAGTCGATCCTCCTCCCCCTCCAGCCCCACCCGTCCCCCAGTTCGTCCACGTACCGATGCGGGGGATAGGCCTTCGTCCACGGACATTATCTCACCGTCCCCTTGATTACCTCACCCTCGAGCAGATCCACACCCCCGTCACCTTTCCCCGCCACCCCTTCCATCCCCATCTCTTCCGTGATTTCTACTCTACACGCCTAATCGCTACCGTCTACCCTCACCGCTCCTTTCAGCCCGCTGCCCCGACGTTCTGCCTACACATCCTGTTGTTCAGCGCTGTATGGGAGCAATGCAGCGTAGTAGAATTCTACTGCGTAGCCACAAGGACGATCCCTGTCTGTCGCCACTACGATTTCTTTCGCGCAGCGCTCTCCGCACCCTCTCCTCCCTCTACCGCGACTACCTTGCCTCTCTCCCTCATAGCGGCGATCGCTTCCCTCGTTTTCACCGGATCATTCACTATGAGGACCTTCCAGTGACAGTAGAAGGATTGAATCGCTATCTACCCCCACTTCCTCCCCATCGTCCCTGCGGACTTCCCTCCA
>BFEA01000003.1:8437392-8450385 GCA_003427395.1 Chara braunii
CCATATCTCTGAGTTTTGAGTGGGCGCATGTCGCCAGTGTGCTGCGTTACTGTTTACATGTGTGAAAAGTGTGTTTGAAAACGAGTCTGATTGCACATTGCTCACGATGCAGCTCATCAGATGAAGGGAGTGTGTGAATCTCGCGGGGAGACACATCGCCCTATTCTCTTTCTTCTGTGAGGCGCGTGTAATGAGCTCCTGGTTCGTTCATAGCGCAGTCCCCTTTTGTCCGTGCCCAACCGAGAAATCTGCTTCCGTTAGTGCTCGTTCTCGATTCGCCTGAAAGTGAGCAGCGCGGGCATCCTCACTGATAGATTACTGTTTGCAAGTGAACCTTGATCTGCTCCCTTCATACGCCTTGGCAAGTGCGAGCGTGTCCAGTCTCAAATGCCCTTCTGCCTATGCGCAGCCGTTGGTTAAGTATGTAGTCCGCACTTCGGCAATTCAAAGTTCCCATTCCCATATGGCAGGTACGTGAACTGGCAGCACTCTTGTGCTCTTATGTGTGTTCCTAACTTCGTGCAGATCGACCCAATTAGCTGTTTCTCTGACTGACTCTCGTGCAGAGATCTGTGAGCCTGATGAAGCCCCTTAACTGCCTCGATGAGTATGCCTTCTGGAGCACAGTCACACTTCATGTGCAAATTTTGTCCTCATCCACCCTTGATTGGAGCACATAGCGCCCCCTGCCTGAGTGTGACCACTGACTGGTTCTCACCATGCGCCTATAGTTGCTTTGTTCGACCAGATGCCTCGCCTGAGTGGCCACTAAATCTGAGCCGTTACCCCTCTCTTCCACGCTTAATAGTTCCGATCTTAGCGCTGAATGTGATCTCTTTCCCACTTCATTATCAAGGGATCTCACTTACCTCCTCTGCGAGTAACTGACTGGAGCTGCGGGACACCATAAGTTGAATTCGCCGCACTGCGGATCAATCTTGACGGCAAAAAGGCTGCCTGTCCTTAGATGATCAGTGCACGGTAAATTTTTGTAAGCATGCCCTCACTTATGCACGAATGATGACCAGAAACTCGTCCCGGTTCGTGCACCTGTCGTACATCCGTCTTGATTCATGCACCAAACAAGCGCGCTCAATACTCGATTGGCACATGCATAGAGAGAGCCCTTGATTTGGCTACCTCTTTCTGAAACATGCACCTATCCGCCAGTGGATGTAATCGGGATCGAGTCCTGGCTCCCACAAAGGGAAACGAAGCACACGCTAGTATGGTCCCGCCCGCTCGTGTAGTTTCTCAGAATACATGAGTTGGTCCCCCTGACAGATCCTTCATGAGCTTCTCTTCGCTTGATCGGATTCCTTCTCCGAGTGCCTTGCTCCATGCTGTTCAGGTGCGCGTCTATCATGAAGGAAAAATCTCCGACCCTGCGTGTTTTCTCGTATAGCTCGTGATTAGCTCCCCCCCCGTTCACAGATGGGATCTCCCTCCCGTACGTCCAGGTCGCGGCATCCCTTCCGATCGGATTCCCCCCGACTAATTAGATCGCACGCCTGATTAGCTCTCTCCAGCATGGACCAGCCTGGCTCGCGTCTCCTAGGGGGCAAAGTCCCCGTTCGCGGGTGCCCGCACCAAGCCCTGATCTCGGGCAAAAGTGCCCGTGAGGGAAACTAGCACACGCCCGTGCGCAAGCCGGCCGCCCCCTCCTCTTGCCACTCTTGGCTCCCGTACGTGTTTTGTCTCTCACCTCTCGTGTGTTCGTGGGCTAGCACACCCAGTGTGCTAGGCAGTCCGCCTGTCTCGTGCGCATGCGAGAAGTCCCCCGTTCTTCGGCCCAGTTGGGCTTATAAAGTTTGCTGGCCCCAGCCCCACAGGGCTCCAGCAGTCCGATGTGCTGCTGGAGTTGGAAACTTCGCAGCCCCCTGGTACCAGTCCTGTCTCCTGATCCTAGCCCCGGGCCTGTTTGGGGCCCGAAGGGACACATACAGGACCAAGTGGGCCTTTTTGTCAAGTCCCACGAATTTGCTGCGCACCGGTACCGGGCCTACACCCGAGCCTCGCTCCGGCCTATCCGAAAGGCCCCACGCAGAAATTAACAAGGCCCCATCTCGAAAATTGTGGAGGCCGGTACCGAAAATTGTAGGTCCCCCTTTAAACATCAACTTTTAGCTCTAGGTCCGGCCCTTCAGCGGCCATCCATTTTGCTGTCCAAATCCCACGGTCCAATTAACGCCGGCTTAACAGTTTTCTCAGGCTCTGGCCACACACCAATTTCCTACGGCCGACGACCCTAAGTTTGTCCGGATGCTTACCGCAAGAGTCGGGCGCCCCTTCTCGACCGACATATCGCCGGGGCTTGGATGCGAACCCCCGTCCCTCTTTCTCGCCATTCCGCCCGACCGTTCCGGGCTTCTCCTTTTGGCACGATTATCTGACTTCGTTTGTCGACAAAAATTCTTGAAGTCTTTTGAGTAAGCTCCCCTTGGATCGGCGGACCACGTTTGTCCAACCTTTCGGCCTCGATATCTCCCTCATAGTTCCCCTCGTCGTCAAATCTTTAGAGGGAACAGTGTCCGAGTTGGCCATAGTGATTGAACTTGATTCCCGTCAACCATATATCTTAAGGAAGTAAAGGGCTGCCTAAGGTTTGAGCCGCCCGACAACGTGACGCGGAGCAACGGCGCTGGCAACACGCTGAAGCAGCTGCCAACCATAATAAAGCTCGAAAAGATGCCGCATCTGTCCTCATGCAGCAGGAAGCCGCTCATACCGCCGCACTCCAAGCATGGAATGTTGATCCGGCAGAGACGACGGAACCAACTTCGGCGGAGCAGACCAAGTCAGCCCTCGCCAACATGATGCACCAAGTCATCCTCACTTGTAATGGGCAACAAGTGGAGCTGGCTCAGCAGGCACATACCATTGCTGAGTATGAGGAGACTCTCAAGGGCCTCCATGCCCACCTTGACGTGTTGGAGAAGGATGACGTGCCGCACAGGCACACAGCATCGTCAAGCATTGATCCATCGATCCACGAGCTGGAAGAACGAATGGATCACCTAGTAGCGCTCGTCTGAAATTGAACAGTTTCTGACAACCGGCGACCATCAGCCAGCAAATAGTTGTCCTACAAGCGGATCTGCGTCAGCTGCAGCAGCAACCAACCGGGACCTGCAACAGTCTGACGTCTAAACAATTCAAGATGCCGAAGTTCAGCATCAACAGATTTGATGACTACCACAAGGCGGACCCCATAAGTTGGCGGCAAGGGTTCACCAACGAGCTCTCCATCCACTTGGTCCCGCTAGAGTCAAAGATCTCAGCGCTTCACCTCTGCAGCACCGGTGCCAGCCAAGTGTGGCTCAACCATCCGACTCAAACCGAAGGCGTCGATATCGCTAAGCTTTACACCAAGATCACTTGGGAGGCCATGACCGAGAAGTGGCGGAAACGCTTCATCGTCGATGACACTCAAGACAAAGGCATGAACCTGATTTTCAGCATGCACCAAGGCAGCCAGCCAACACGCGAATGGCTAACCAAATGGTAGAAACTCATGACGATTCCAAATCTGGACATACCGTTCGTACATCTTCGTCACGAATTCTTCCAGCGGTCGGTTGACGTGTTGAGCACGACCCTTGGGAGCGCAGCCTGTACACGGACTTTGACCAGATCGTGGATAAGGCGCGCGAAGTAATCCAAACAAATCGGTGGGCCGCCAACGAGCGGCGAAGCCAACCACATTTTGTGGAAAAGGGCAAAGGCCCGCGGCCGCAGCAAGTCACTGCTGTCCAATGTGATGGACAAGAGGGCGACCAGGCGCTGACTCACGAGTCTAGTGAAGGAGACAAAGTCAACACCCTTCCGCCACGACGCAACAACAAGAAGAATAAGTCAGAATCTACGTCAGCAACGGAAGTCGAACAGCCGAACGAGCCATGGAAGAAGTTCAACCTCACAGAGGAGTAATACAAGCTCCGCCAGAAGTGGAACTGTTGCTACTAGTGCAACAACACCAAGCACACGACGTCGCAATGCCCTAACAAAGGCAAAGACGGCGTCCGTCCACGGCAAAGCTCGGGAAACTGAGATCCGCGGGAAGTGAGGCGACTCCGATTCCTACTCCATCGGACACGGTTACCTTGCTAACAACATCCTCCATGTCCGGGGAACATGCGTATGTTGCCAGTCTTCACGAACCTTATGAAGACTATGATGTCCAGCTGATCCCGCCGTTGGACCAACCTCTCCACGTGCAAGAGTCATATGTGTGCGTGACTTCATCACCATCGCCAAGTGAACCAGAATCCTCGGCGACATTGCTCGGGGACTCGTCAGTGTGGTCTAGACTTGAGGACCTCGACCCATTGACACCGGAGGACTTCCAATGGCTGCCTCTTCCCTCATCTGGTTCCTTATCGAAGCCCCCTTGCAACGCCCTAATGGTCGAACAACACAACTACTTACACGCTGCAGTACCAGCTCCGTTGATGGAAGACGAAGTAGTGGTTGTTGACCTTCGCGAGTACATTGCGAAGATTGACCACGAGTACGCCACGCAACGGTATGATAACATCGACGCACCGTTACTCTACGTCCTCATTCAGATCGGGAAGGCGACCTGCGGCGCCTTGATTGATTATGGAGCTACTCGCAACTACATCAGCCAGAACTTCATAACGCCCGCCGGCCTTGGGCCGCGCGTTCGAAGGAAATCGCAACCCATGCAAGTCACGTTGGTCGGTTGGATGCACAAGTCCATTGACCGGTGCGTTGAGTCTGTCTCCGTGTACTTCGCCCCACATGCACCTGAGGCCGTGTCCTTTGACATATTGAACACACAGTTCAACATGATTTTGGGCATGTCGGGGTTGCGTAGCGAGGACCACCCGGTGAACTTCTATTGCCGCACCATTCACGTTCGTGACCGGAACGAGGTACTTGTGCCATGTACAGTCCCCCCACCTCACCCTTCGATTGGTTGTCGTGTGGTCTCCACGACAACTTGCCGGCAAGCATGCGCAACTCCATCGCACGGAACGACGTGGACGAAATGGGCATTTGTTTCTTGCACGCCCTCCCTCCTCCCAACGAGCCGGCGGCGGAACAGCCACCGAATCCACGCATTGTACAGCTTCTCGACTCCTATGGCGACGTTTTTGAAGCCCCCGCCAGAATCGTACCGAATCGGCCAATTCGTCACGATATCATCCTCGAAGACCAGGTCGTACCTCCGTGCGGATGTATTTACCGCATGAGCGAGCAGGAACTCGAAGTGCTTCGAACGCAACTCGATGACCTCATTCACAAGGGTTGGATTCGCCCTAGTTGCTCGCCCTACGGTGCACCCGTTCTCTTCGTTCGGAAGAAGAACAAGGAGCTGCGATTATGCATTGACTATCGGAATTAAGAATGTTGGCCCGCTCCCACGCATTGACGATCTTCTCGAACGCTTGGGCGCCGCCAAGTATTTCTCCAAGTTGGACCTCAAGGCCATTTACCACCAGCTCGAGATCTATCCAAGAGATCGATACAAACCCGCGCTCAAGACCCGGTACGGGCACTTCGAGTGGGTCGTAATGCCATCCGGCCTCACAAATGTCCCAACCACCTTCCAAGCGGCAATGACAACAGAGTTTCGCGACATGTTGGACCGGTCCGTGCTCATCTACCTCGATGACATCTTGGTATATAGTTGGACTTTGGACGAGCACATCGTATATCTACGCGTTGTTTTGGACAGGCTACGTACGGCCAAGTACAAGGCCAACCGAGCCAAGTGCGAATTCGGGCAGCAAGAGCTCGAGTACTTGGGCCACTTCGTGACGCCGCAAGGCATCCGTCCGCTCGCGGACAAGATCAAGGTCATTCAAGATTGGTCGGAACCAACCAACACCACGGAAGTCCGCTCTTTTATGGGATTGGTCGGGTACTACCAACGCTTCATCGAAGGATACGCACGGATCGCCGCACCCTTGTCAAGATTGCAATCTCCAAAGGTGCCCTTCCAGTTCACCGATGAAGTCCGCAGTTCGTTCCACAAATTGAAGACGGTGTTGCTCCTCGCTCTCGTCTTGAGTATCTACAATCCCACCTTGCCTACGAGAGTGCCTACGGACGCTTCCGGCTACGGCATGGGTGCAGTTTTGGAACAACACGATGGAGTAGACTGACATCCGGTTGAATACTTCAGCCAAAAGGGGCCTCCCTTCAACTCGGTTGATGATGCGTGGAAGGAGTTGCGCTCGTTACGGTACTTAAGCGTTGGCGACACTTCCTCCTTGGGCGTCGTAGGTTCACTTGGGCGACGGATAATAACCCCTTGACCTACTACAAGATGCAAGACACGGTGAGCAGCATGATTGCTCGATGGATGTACTTCATCGATCAGTTCGACTTCACACCGAAACACATTTCGGGCCTCTCCAACCGAGTCGCGGCTACTCTCTCGCGAAGATCAGATCTTTGTGCATTGACTCACCACGCGTTCAGTTTCAACGACGCCCTTCATCAGCATTTTGTGTGAGCATACAAGTCCGATCCGGAATACGCCACGCTCTACGAGCAACTATCCTCGGATCACCCGTCGGCCAGCCACTATCGCGTCGTCGATGGCTACTTGCTTCTTCACTCACGAGGCAAGGACTAACTATGCGTCCCACACGACCGTCGCTTACGGACTCCCATCCTCGACAAGTACCACGACTCGAGACTTGCCGGCCACTTCGGAGTCAACCGTATGATCACAAAACTTTGACAACGATTCCGGTGGCCCGACCTCATTACCGACGTCACTCGGTATTGCGACTCTTGCGAAGTTTGTCGACGAAGCAAACCCCGCAATCGCAACCTGTACGGCGAGTTACGCTCGTTGCCTATTCCGCAGGAACCCGACCTCTCCATTGCTATGGATGTCACCAGCCCGCTCCCCCGTGACCGCTTCGGGCACGACGGCATTCTCACAGTCGTTGACCGATTCAGCAAGTATGTACGATTTCTTCCTTGCAAGTACTACGCCATGGCTCCTGAACTTGCGCGCCTCTTACACACCGGCTGGATTTGCGGCCACAGCGTTCCGGAAGACATCGTCAGCGACTGCGACACTCGTTTTATATCGGCATTTCGGACCTCCCTCATGAAAGAGTTCGGCACCCAGATGAAACCAAGTTCGGCTCGACATCCGCAAACGGACGGGCAGACAGAGCGGGCACATCAAACCGCTCAAGTAATGCTTCGCACACTCATCCGTAAAGATCAGAAGGATTGGGTGGACCCCCTCCCCGTCATCGAATTCGCCTATAGCACTTCGTTGCACCCGCTGATCGGCGCGACCCCATTCGAGTTGCACCACGGTGGCAAGGACTGCCGACATTGACGCCGCTTGTTCTCCCGCCTCCGTTCGGAAGTATAGGGACTTGTTGGCTAAAGTTCGCGCCAACATGCAAAAGGCTCAAGTCTGCATGCAACAACAAGCTAATAGGCGTCGTGTGCCATGCCCTATCTGCGCCGGCAACCTTGTTTGGGTCTCCACAGAGGAGTTTGCGCTTGAACACGATGTGTCTCACAAGCTACTTCCAAAGTGGTTTGGACCATGGCCCGTCACATCAGCCGCGGGCGATGAGCCCGATGGGCCCTCCTTTGTGATCGAAATCCCTCCGCATCTCACGGTGCACCCGGTTTTCCACGCCTCCAAGCTGGTCACATATACACCAGCCAAGAGCGACGACTTCCCGGGCAGACGATCGCAGGACCCTCCTTCCATGGATGGTCATCAGGAAGTCGACCGCGTCATCACGCATTGCAAGCAAGGCAACAAACCAATGCAGTACAAAGTCACATTCAAGTGGTGCGACCACGACGACACACAATGGATTTCCCGGGCAGCTTTGCAAGCCTCTGCACCAGATATCTACGTTGCTTGTGAGAAAAAACGGCTAGCCACGGAAGCTGCACAACCTCCCACCCGGACTTCAGTCCCTCCCTCCAACAAACAGCTTCGCCCTCGAAGGTAAGCTCGGTCTTTCAAGGAGGGGGGAGTGTGGCATACTCAGTACCACACGGGCCCAGCAGGACCGGACCAGGTAGACCAGGGGTCCGTAGGTGTAGGGCCTGTTTCGTTTCAGCCTAAAAGCCTGAAAACAAGGGCCTACAGGCCCTGTGTCGTTTCAGCCTAAAAGTCTGAAAACGAGGGCCTACAGGCCCTGTGTCGTTTCAGCCTAAAAGCCTGAAAACGAGGGCCTACAGGCCCCTGTGTCGTTTCAGCCTAAAAGCCTGAAGACGAGGGCCATTTTCAGGCCCTCATAAAATCAACCTGCCCTGAAACTTAGGCACCAGACCAGGGTTTTGGCACAGGCCATTTTGGGCCTGTTTTCAAGACAACCTTTCTTTGAACTTCAATGCCAGGGTCTGGCACGTTTTGGCATTGGCAAGAGCAGCCTCCTGGATGGGCCAGCACTATATAAGACTGTCCTGCCCTACGGGCTGCAGGCGGTCAGGAGGCAGTTCATAGGAACTTCCCAGGCACTTCACGTGCAGGAGGCAGGAGGTAGTCTTCAGGATTTGGCAGCAGCACTCTGGAGGAGCGCTGCAGGAGTAGTAGTAGCGTTAGCAGTAGTCTTCAGCGCTGGGCGCTAGTAGGAGTTAGAGTAGCGTTGGAGAGAGAGAGAGATGGTTGGCGGAGGCCAGGGAGACTTACATGTGGCGCCATAGCTCCAGCTTCGTCTTCGATGTNTTTTTTTTTTGGCTGGGACCTTCCCTCTTCCTTGCACGGCCGGGCCGCCCGGGAAAATAGGGTGACCCAGGTGGCCCGGCTGGTAGCCTAGCTGAAAAGTTGAAAACGAGGGCCATTTTCAGGCCCTCATAAAATCGACCTGCCCTGAAACTTAGGCACCAGACCAGGGTTTTGGCCCAGGCCATTTTGGGCCTGTTTTCAAGACAACCTTTGTTTGAACTTCAACGCCAGGGTCTGGCACGTTTTGGCATTAGCAAGAGCAGCCTCCTGGATGGGCCAGCACTATATAAGACTGGCCCACCCTACAGGCTGCAGGCGGTCAAGAGGCAGTTCATAGGAACTTCCCAGGCACTTCACGTGCAGGAGGCAGGAGGTAGTCTTCAGGATTTGGCAGCAGCACTCTGGAGGAGCGTTGCAGGAGTAGTAGTAGCGTTAGCAGTAGTCTTCAGCGCTGGGCGCTAGTAGGAGTTAGAGTAGCGTTAGAGAGAGAGAGAGAGATGGTTGGCGGAGGCCAGGGAGACTTATCTGTGCCGCCATAGCTCCAGCTTCGTCATCGATGTACCTGCAACAAGGCACCACCTTCACAGGTTAGTACCGGACTGAGGGAGAGAGAGAGAGAGAGAGTTCTTCTTCTTCCTCTTCTAAGTCCACCATCTCTTCCTCACCCTCTCGCTACCTGACTTCTCAGTATCTGCAGACTACGAGAGAGAGAGATGGGTGACTTTGGGACTTGACGACATTTGGATCCAGACTCGACATTGGGGTTCAGACATTTGACGAGGGATTATTTGGGACTGTACCGAAGACTTGGTGTTGACGACATTCCCATCTTCCCCTCTTCTTCATCTAACCCCCCTCTTCTTCTTCTGTGTATAGTTGGGGACTGGCGCATTCTTCCTGTGCGAGCGCCAGGCCCCTTCACACCATGGAATGATGATGATGTATGTTTGGTCTGCATGGCAACATTGATTGTTCGGATCATTGGTATTTAAGGCTTCCGCTGTGCTATCTTGTACTATGTGAGAGAGGTCGGTTCTTGTTCTGGTCTGTACCGTTACGGTATGCGACACTGAAGTTGTCTGAGCCCAATTTTTTTCTTTCCGCATTCTGGCCAGCATATCCTCTTCCCCACCAATTATGTAGCTGGCCGATGTGGGCTTCTCCTGGGACCTAGGGGTTCCCTCTTCGTGGTAGGCCGTCCTCTACCCGAGTTCATTTTTCAAGTCCTTCTCTGCAGTATTCTCTGGAGGTCTTTCTGGACACACTGGTAGTGAAAGCTCTCTGAAGAGTCTGAACCACTATAACCTCCTTTTTTCCAACAGGTTGCTCCAGGCTACTGGTGGGGAAGTGCAGACCACCCAACTCCTTTTTTTTTCCTTTTTTTTTGGGGTGGGGGATCCAGCGACCACTACTAGAGGGTGTGATAAGAGCAGCCGCCTCTAGTAGCTGTCCCTGGCTGCTCCATCTATTGGTGGGGAGTTGCACCTGCTGGAAACCGGGTCCAGCGTCCGTGTATAACAAGATCATCCACAAGAATGTTCAAGAGCAGACCGCCAGCATTGATTACCCCAGGATACCCAGGGGGATTGACTGAGCAGTTAGGAAGGTTATGGGGACAGAAGTGCCTCTTCACCCCTTGAGCAGGGCGCCTCGTCTATCCTGGTGTATCTAGCCTCTTCCATCGCCATGAGTGTATGGATAGTATCTTCCCTAAAAGTAATGAGTACAGCTTAAGAACCTCTTGCCGCTAGCTGCTGTCCCTTTCTTCAGATACTTCTGGCCAAGGTCTGACCTTCATATTCTCCCACCGATGTTGGTTCTGGTGTTGAAGCTGTTCCTCCCCGGGAGGCACCGGGGAAGGATGATGGGTCTTGTCTGTAGCAGCGGCTGTACTCACATCTGAATTTCCTTCAACGAGAGGGGGTGAGGTGGAAAGGGGTCAGGGGAATCAGATGGGGGTCTCATTGGGAAGGAGGGTTCAACAGTAGTCCAGCCTTTGAATACTAGACAGTAGTCCCTGGGTGGGCCCTGTCTTATGCAGAATGCTGTAATTGCCTGATTGATATCTTGCCATTTACGCATCAGTTCCACACAACTCCTTGCAAACTTGGGTATTGGCATTTTGATTTGCAAAAAGCGGGTTTGCATCATAGTGAAAACAGGAAAAAAAAAAAGGAAAAAACAAAGAACAGTGGGGCCCAAGCCTTAGCACAAAGCCTTAGCACAAAGATAGCACCGCTGAGCGCTTATGGCCAGGCCGCACCGGTGCTCAGGGCCCACTGCTGCGCTTAATTGCCTGCTTGATATCTTGCCATTTGCGCATCAGTTCCACACAACTCCTTGCAAACTTGGGTATTGGCATTTTGATTTGCAAAAAGCGGGTTTGCATCATAGTGAAAAACAGAAGAAAAAAAAAAAGAAAAAACAAAGAACAGTGGGGCCCAAGCCTTAGCACAAAGCCTTAGCACAAAGCCTTAGCACAAAGATAGCACGGCTGAGCGCTTATGGCCAGGCCGCACCGGTGCTCGGGGCCCACTGCTGCGCTTCCAAGCATGAGCCTTGGCCAGGTTCATAGTTTCTTACCACGGAAATAGTTCAAGTGGCCCTGGCCCTAACCCCTAGCTGCCATAAGCCCTTCTTCATTTTTCCTTTTCATCGACGGGAGGTCACCATCCGAGGGTTGCCAAGACCAGCCCAAGAATAGCGCCCGACCAAGAAGAGGCTTGGCTCCAGTCTATTGGTGTGGAGCTGCACCTGCCGGAAAGCGGGCTTGGGTGTCGTCGATGTAAGCACAGATGCAGGATTCTGAATCAACAGGGCCCATCAGCATTAATTTCCCCCTTCCCGCGGGAGCGGACTGATCAGTTTGAAACGTGTCCATGTACAGCCTCTGTACATCTTACTGGAGGTAGGACTGCCTCCCTACCTCTGATTTTGTTGTGTTTTTTTAAAACAAACCCACACACACAGGTGCCCCATCTACTCTGGGGGGCCATAGTCCGGTTGCTTATACCTCTTCTTTTGACAGCACAGTGCTAGACAGAGCAACAGATGCGCCCTTGCCTCACGGTAAGCACTTCTTATGTAACTGCCTAATATGTCAGAAGCCCAGTTCACTATAATATTGTGCCAGACTCTAGACTATGGGGCAGGCCCCACTGCTGTGCATGAACGTGAACGTAAGAATGGCAAGGTTCATGCGCTCATGGCAAGAACAAGCATGGCGTGGGGCCACGCCCCATGGATTTGCTATGCAAGGAAGACGTGGGATCTGACACTCCCTTGGCCAGAGTAGCAGGTGGCTATCCCCCCAAAAGCCCTTGGCTATGGGCGAAACAGATATATTGACTGAGATGCCTTCTCGACTTCCGGCAGTTGCAGCTTTCATCAGTCAACTACAGGTTAATAGTGTACTGTGTCTTCCATTCATTTCCCTTTTGTGGTCGCAGATCCTGCGGGAAGGTCCCACTTACAATGATTCTTCCTTTCTGGCCATGAACCTTTGCGATCAATGAAGAAGCCGGGCACTAAGTGCGCGGTGCCCCCTAAGGCCAGCCCTGCCACCTGGAAGGGAAGATTGGATCCGGGCCACTGGAATGGGGACAGACTGGGAAGATTTATTTTTATTAATTATTATTGTTATTTTCTCTATCACCAGACCTGCCACCTAGAGATATGCCATTGGTCCCCTCGAGTGGCATTGAGCAGAGACTGCTGATGTTCATAGGGTGAGGGGACCAGAGGAGAGGCACAGTGACTGGCCCATCGAAGAAGCTCGGTCCTGATGCTATTGGCTGACCCCTGGCCGATATCGCCCACCTGCTGTAGTAGGCATCGCACCCGCTGGTGGGTGAAGCTCCCGCATGTTCCCTCGTTGGAGGCTTGAGCACAGATGTGGCTGCTATGGGGTTCCCCGTACTACTATAATGGCCAGGGTCACCAGCCCGTACGTACGGAGGTCCCCGGGCCGACCTCCGTACGTACGGGCGTTCGGGGTCCCATTCGGGGTCCGAACCCGACAGCGTTCGGCCCCCGCCAAAACTTATTTCGGGGCCTAAAAACAAGTATTTTTTCTAAATGTTTTTTTTTATGAGTTCTTTATGATGCGAGGCACATGCCTGTTAATTTTGAAGTCATTTTGCTAAGCCAAACAAAAATTAAAAATCGCCAAAGATGGCAGTGTTAAAAATCGCCAAAGATGGCAGGGTCACAAACAGAACTGCCCGGTAAAACCGTAGGCAGAGAGGGAGAAGAGGACAACAAACGAGGGGCTGTGACAAACTGTTTCGTCGGAGTTTCAC
>BFEA01000003.1:8451600-8463932 GCA_003427395.1 Chara braunii
AGCTAAATGCCCTGAAAATTTACAGATGTGTACTTCACATAATACAAAACCCACTAAAAAAGTTTCAAAAAATAATAAAATTTTTTAGACCCCGAACTAAAGTGAAAACAAAAAGTAAAAAGTGAAAAAAAACGTGGGCGAGCACGTTTTGACACCGCCATCTTTGGCGATTTTTAGTTCTTATTTGGCTCAGCCAAATGACTTAAAAATTTATAGGCATGTACCTCACGTCATGGAGAACTCGTAAAAAAACATTCACAAAAAACATATATATTTTTAGGCCCCGAAATAATCTTTGGCGGGGGCCAAACGCCGTCGGGTTCGGACCCCGTACGGGACCCCGAACGCCCGAACGTACGGAGGTCCTCCCGGGGGCCTCCGTACGTACGGGCTGGTAACCCTGTATATATATATATCGTCAAATAGAACTGCCCGGTAAACCGTAGGCAGGCAGAGAGGGAGAAGAGGACAACAAACGAGGGGCTGTGACAAACTGTTTCGTCGGAGTTTCACCGACTCATCAGGAGGCTGAATATATATAAACAACAAACATTTAATGTCATGATATCGTTGTGCTGGTTTCAAACCTTTTTTTTTTTTTTTTGGCGAACCTCTGTTACCTAGCGTACACGTACGAGGCCTCTCCGTATGAAACATACAGGTAATATCTATACAGGGCCTCTCCGTACGAAACATACAGGTAATATCTGTATGGGACCTGTACGGGGACCTGTACGTCATCTCGTATGTTTTGTATGCCCCCGTACGGAAAAAAAAAAAAAAAAAAAAAAAAAAAAGTCATCAAAAGAATTCGAATAACAAAAAAAGTATGCAACAGCACAATGCAAGCAACATGTGGCTCAGCACCATCTGCAGATTGTTATTAGAATTCGAGAAGGAAAAAGAAAAGAAAAACTCATACGGGTCCCCTAACGCACGAGTACAGGAGTACGAATCCGTACTTGTACGAGGGTGCGTACAGGTACGAGCTAAAAAATTGTGAGTACTTACTTTCACAGAATGTGATTCCGGTGCATGGGGAACGGTTTCAAAAACCCACCCTTGCCACAGGTTTCCCTGACTTATCTCTACACTGAACTATCTACCATTCAACATTATTGCTTGTAATTGTCCTTTTGCCGCCGTTCTCAAACCTACCATCTTCTCCCGGATAGAACGAATGATCATTCTGCCTGCATTGGGCGCAACTTTCGGTCTAGAATCTAGATAAGCGATAATACTCTGTGATATTGACCGTACATTCTATTTGGGGGAAGACAGTAATCTTTTTTTTTTTTTTTTTTTTTTTCCCTTGATGGTGCGGCTATGAGAATCCTTGATTCTTTCTTTCTTCTCGTTTGTTTTCTCTGATGGTCTGTTTGACTCTCTTGGCAACCATATGCCAAACCATTGCTAGCCTCGCATAGGGCAGGGCAGATTCTCCATCCATGCCTGCCAAACAGAGGATTGTTCAGTGGACGGAACAGACCCTGAATAAAAGTGGTTGCACTCACCATTGTTTTGTGACAATCTAGGAACGGTGGAGCGCATTTTCCGCGCCCATCTTTTCAATTGAGAGTTAAATCACCACTACCTTTCTCAGGAAGCGCCACGAATCGAGAATGCAGCATTTCGGGTTCTTCGGATGAACAATGCTTCCCAACTGGAATGGCTGGCAGTACCAGCCAAATAAATAAAAAAAAAATGCCACGCTGGTATTTTGGCAAAGTTTGGCGCACAATTCTTTTCCGCCGCAGCGAAAAGAGGCTCGAAGGTGTATCAATATAATTTTGTTTCTGTTTTTGTTCAGATCTGTCCCTTGTTCTCCTTGTCTTTAGTCGCCGCAACGGTCGGCACATGGGAATAAACGCACTGTGAGCTTTCCTTCGGCAGTTCACCTGATGAGCTTTTATTGCTTCCTTTGTCCATCTTGAAGTTCGTGAATTCCTTTACTCGAGTGTGTGTCTTCCACATATCTCTGCTCGCCCTCGCTCTACGCCTTTTCGGGCCTCTTCCTAGCCTTCCCACGCACCCTCACATCTCTTACGTTTTTGTGCATTCCTTAGCATGACCTGTGCACAAGGATGACACGCATAAATCGAGAAATGGTCCAAAATGTTTTGGATGGAGAGAGAGAGTGAGATAGAAGGAGAATGGCACAACAACTGACTTCCATTTTTCCCGTGTTTTTTTTTTTTTTTTTTCCGGTAGGTGTCGACTGTTCCAAATACTTCATTAAAAAAAAAAAGTTCTCAATTGTTTTCTTAACTCATCAAGTCCCTTCGGGGACATACGATAGATTGGTCCTTTGGGAATTTCACTTCCGGGAACAATCTCAATGGTATGTTTTATGAACTTTTATCTTCCTTCCAGTTACCCCTGTTGGTCCATTATGCAGGTCCTTATACTCTTCGAGTAATTTTTCAATAGAAGAAGGGCAGGAGGAGGAACTCTCACCAACTGTTTTTACCAACACCATCATCACCTCCTAAGCCAACTTCCTTTTTACAACCATTGATCAAAATGCAGGAAGACTCATACAACAGAAAGACAATGTAGAGTCCGAACCTGATTTGTAATTCAGTTTAATTAACTTGAATTCATTATTCTCGTTCTTGATTTTCACAAGTTTCTCCTTGTATTTGATATCGGGGTCTTCTCCCTCATACCTATCCATTCCCAATATCAAATCTAATAACATATTTTTCTCAATCAGGAATGTTACTTCGTGCAGGATACGCTTACCTTCCAATGTCTTCAAGTAACACTTCACGTTTTCCACACACAGGAAACCTTAATGGTACTCTGATCTGCCAACATGGAGATAATAGGCTTTGCTAGATTCTTTCCTCGCACACCCAAGTGCATTTTCTTTACAGCGCCTTTGGATACGTAGGGACCTGTCCAGTCCGGGTCTAGCAGAATACCCGTCTGTGTCCTTGCAATCTCCATGTCTACAAGCGTCAACGCGCCCTTAGACTTCGCCTTCTTAGCCCATGAGCTTCGTAGGTTAATTGATTCATTTCCAAACTCGTCAAGGGTCTCACTCAAAGGAATTCTGCACATCACAGGTTTTGGGCGATCTGAGTGAGGGGCCAAGGAAGAGGCATCCTCTGCCATAGGAGTTGAAGGGTGGAAAGAGGTTTCTGGCGCCGGCTCTACGTCAGCACCCTTCGGCTCAGTAGGAGCAAATGATACTCCTACTGGCTGCTCCCTTTTGGGTTTCGGATCAAAGGGCACCATGCTATAATGTGCCTCCCAGAGCCACACTTCAAGCACTGATGGTTATCCATCCTCTCGTGCCATATGTCTTGGGATATGCTCATTTTCTCCAATGGCCTCCTAACACCTATACCAGAATGAGTTGGAAAAGAGTGTGTCCTCCTCCTATATCCACTTCCATTACGGTTGTCACCCTTATTAAAAATTGTGGCGGTAACATCACTCTTTACCGATTTTTCGTCTGCACTCTTTTGTTCCTCGTTTACTTCAAGTGGCCACCTTTTTGTGGTCTCATTATAAAAAATGACAAGGGTGTGGCCTTGTCATTTCCGTATCCAAAGAATCCGTTTCCCTTGTCCACTCCCTTACCTTGACTTCGTAACCCCAGCGTAGGTGTTTTTTACCTGCAATGTCATTTGTTCTCGCTGCAGAGCGAGATCCTAGAACTGCCTATATGTATGCTTACCCGATTTCGATTCGACAACCAGCTGTCCATGGATAGGTTTAGATAGGGCTCGCCAGTAGATATAGAGGACCTGATCATCATGGATGTTCAACAAAAAAACAAACAACAAAAAATACACCAATTCGGGGAAATATGGCATTTTTGGTGAAAAATTCACCGAAAATTACACCACCTATTAACCATATGTGTGGTACCTGCATCCGATGATCCACTTCACGAGGGAGAGCATCAACCGATGTCCAGTGTCGCTAATTGATCGCGGTAAATTGGTTAAATGCCTTATCTGTTGTGGTCTTGTCCATAAATCTTTCTTTGATCTTCTTCAAAAATCCCCTTAAGTTCAAGGTTTTCGCCAGAATCCGACGGCGTTCGCTTCCGACAGTACCCATGCCTCCACCAAGACATCAGGTGGTGAATGCCACCTCACTATCTTCACCTACTGGGGTCGTGGAACAATACGTCCTGACTTCAGCAATCCACAACAACAAGTTTTCTCCTTTCTTTCTGGTAAATATGAATGGGAGCTTCATTTTCACTTTCTCCCTCTTCACTTCTTTCTTTGGGGTTTCGTCTTTAGGGGTGGACTTCATTGCATCTCCCATCAGTTTGTTCGCTGGCTCAGGTTTTGGTTCTTCCCCGCTCTTTTCTTGTTCTTCTCTTGTCATAGGTTGCTTCTGCTTGACCGCATTGGTCAACGTTGCCAGTTGGGCAGAAAGCAGGTCTTCGTCGGCAATGACTTTATCTAACTTCATCTCCAGGTGAAGCAGTTAAGACATCATATTTTGAATAAGAGTTGCAACGTCACTTCCTTCTTCCATCTTCACTCGCTTTCGGATTTCATTTACTTTCTTTCTTCTCTTTTTTTTTTTTGCTGCTCCATGACTTCCTTCTTCTTCTTCTTCCCTGCCTGCAGTGCGTCTTCTAGTTGTTTGATATTCTGGTTGACTACATCTTCATTAAATTCTTGTTTGTTTCACTTGCTTGTTTCCCCTTCCTTCCCTTTGTTCTCTTCTTCAATGTGCTGGGTATCTCGAGCAGACATTTCAGCTGCAAATTGGTCCAGACTGTGACGGGCCCTGGCTATGACCAGGTTCAATTCTCCGGCCACGCAGAGGAGATCGAGTCCCATTTCAGCCTTGTACAATTGCTTCGAAACTGCGCACAGGTCGAACTGGCTCCGGACATGACTTTCCGCTTCCGGGCCAGCCTCATGGATTTCTGCCAGGACCTGCTGAAGTTTCAGCTTCTCCTGATCTCTGCGGGCATTTACTTGCCCACGCGTACGCAGTTCTTCGTCTGCGTACATGGTCAACGAGACCGGATGGAAAAACAAGGAAATAAATTTTGTCAGACCAGACAGCCATAGGCTGTTCCACATGGATGCCATCCTTGGAGTTACTGCACAATCAGACTATGCAATTATCTGTTCTGCGGTCTCATCAGGAATTCAGAACAGCAAGAGAAGAAAATAAATAAAATTCAGAAAAATAAAAATATAAAAAAGTAAGACTATTTTCTTTCTTTCAATCTGCTTTGCTGCTTGTGATGCTGGCTACCAAGGTGTGTGGATTCTTTCTGGCCGTTCGATCAGGGATCGCTAACAGTCACTCCACAGGCCAGAAAACATCAGGAGCCACACAGGTAAGTCCACGTCAGCATCTATCAATAGGCAATGAAGGTAAGTCCACGTAAGCATCAATCAACAGGCCAACGAAGGTAAGTCCAGGTACTACGCATCCATTCCTATCTATCCTCCGGGTGGCTCCAATCTATCGGTGGGGAGCTGCACCTGCTGGAAGACGGGTCCAGCGTCCCTTGCATGAATACATGCCCGCAACAGGACCGCCAGATTTGAACCAACCAGACCAAGCTACTTTCCCTCCTGAAAAGACCACCCCTCTTGAGGATGTTTCGAATGACCAAAACCAAAGCACTTTCCCTCTTGAAAATCCATCCCTCTTGAAGGAGATTTAAATTACCTCTCCACCATACCACTGCAGATCTACCATTGTCAAAGATGAAAGTGGGAAAGGGTCATCATCATTCCTATCTGACCCCGTGAGTGTTGTTAAAAAAAAAAAAAAAAAAAAAAAAGGTCCAGGTCCGCATCAGCCAACAGCCAACACAAGATATTCATGTCAGCATTCAATCGCAGAATCTTAATTCCACTGTACCCCTGGCTTCTCGTCAGCACATTCGCTGTGATGGCGTCGGCAACACCATCGTCGAAGCAACTCAGATGTGCCACGTCAGCAGTACTCTCGCCAGCAGGTATGCCACGTCAATAGTGCTCTCATCACCTGTTATTGCCACGTCAGCACTTGTTTCTTCCTTTCCTTCAGCGCTTGACAATCAATGTGGTGTTACTGGTGATTCATTTCCTTGCGGAAACCAACCAGCGAGTGCCACGTAAGCACGTTCCACGTCAACACCCCTTTCAAAGAGAGACACCATGGCGGTTTATTCCCTCACGGGAACCTGCCAGCAAGCAACACATCAGCACCCAATCAGAGAGAAACAATCATTTGTGATGTCGCGTCATCGTCATTAACCAAGAAGCAGTCGGCAAGATGAGGTGAGTTCGCTCCGATACCAAACTGTAATGAACCCAATCGTGTCCGTCCCGCAATACAGGAAATCGATAAATAGCAATGTCGCATGATAATTGTCCCCGAATAGTCAATGAGATGGGAACACAATGAAGCACCCGATCTCCTGCTGCCACGTGTACATTTCCCAATCCAACAGTGACCAGACTAGACTAAGGAATGGCGGCGGACAGACAGATTAGAAGAGAAGGGAGGAAGTAATCATATCCCTCTTCTCCACCGGGCTCCTCCACCTCTGACACATCAGCAGTCTGATTAGAATCTGACACGTGGAGAATGCAGCCTTATCTCCGAAGAGCGCACCTCCGTCGAAGAACGTCATCCGTAGCAGCATCAAGTGAGGCCAGGTACGTACACATATCCCTCTTCTCCACCGGGCTCCTCCACCTCTGACTCATCAGCAGTCTGATCACAATCTGACACGTGGAGAATGCAGCCTGCTCTCCAAAGAGCGCACCTCCGTCGAAGAACGTCGTCCGCAGCGGCATCAAATGAGACCAGGTACGTACACACCATCTCGCTCCTCTCCTACACTCTCTCTCCTCTCCTCACTATCTCGCCGTTGTAAATGGCCACAGTAATGGCCGTCGTCATCTCTCTCTCCTCTCCTACTAAACCACCCGGCTGACGCCCATGAAGCAGACTGGCGCCAGCACGGAACTCTCAAGTCTCACGTGCAGCATTGAAGCTGCGAGCAGCTCGCAAGACCTAATGCACAAGTGGTGGCAAAGTCAACTCTACATAGCGTTGACTCGGGGTCCAGGGCCAGCTTCAGTCACAGTAAGGCCTGGATCGTCCAGATGTCGACGGTCCAGATGGAATTTGTCCCAGTTCCTGGCTGGACTCCATGAGGCCTGAATCTTCCGGAACCTGCAGACCACTGTTAGATCATTCCCAATCGACGGCCAGAAAATCTTATGTGATGACATTTCGGATCTGGGCCTGGGTCCACGAGTTGACTGTTGACTTTACAGTCAACTGTCAGTCTGGCCTGTTTGGCCTGCGTCGGGGCCTGTGCTGGCCTGAGGCGTGGCCGATGCTCGTCGGGGGTTCAATTCGCACACGGAGTACAGCACCCCAGCTGGCACTGCTAGTGATGGTGATATCAGCTCCCACCACTAGCAGCTCAACTGCTGGCTTCGATCTATTGGTTGGAAGCAGCACCTGCTGGAAATCGGGTCCAGAGTCGCTTATACAAAAAGAGAAGTGTTGCTGAGACTTACTAAGAGTTTATGAGTGCCTCAAGCGAGCGTCTTGGCTGTGCCCAGCCTCTTCAGACCCCCCGCGTGGCTGCCAAAACATCATTCTTTCCTAGCTGGTTAACAGTGTCCCATTAGTACTTCGTGAAGATCCAAAAATGCTGATTGGTGGGGCTTCGGGGCCCCACAGAGGAGCCGGGGGGCATCGGCAATCTCTGTGTCCCCTCACCCTACCTATAGCTGTATTATGGCTTGAGCTATGGATTGGCTGGTAGAACTTCTACCAGTGATAGGGGGTGGGGGGGGGACGAATCTGAAAACTCCACTGCTGGCTGCAGGGCAATGCTGGGATCCCCTGATGTCCAGTCCTCGAATCTCAGACGATAGTCCCTGTGAGGTTCTTCTCCTTGCTGGTCCTGTTGCCTACGCCCCTACTCTCTGGTCTCACTCCCTGACCATGTCACCTCTACAATCCGGCCCGCCTTGGGCCCTCCCAACTACTCCTTACTGAACTGAGATATCCTGCTGGCAATATCTTTCTGAGAATTCAGTGTGTCCAGCATTTGTTCGACAGCCTGCCTCTCTGCTCCAATACTGCTTGCAAGTGCTGCTTTACCTGTATCACCGCTTCCTCCCCCTCTACCCTAACTACTTCCATTGTTAGGAGACACCACTGCCACCACAGCACCCACATAGCAGCTCTCCTCCCCACTCGAAACATGTTCTCCTCAAAAGGCACCTCACACATCACAGGCACCTGGTCTTCCAAGACAGCCCGCTAGTCCCACCACGGCTGTGTCGACCCAGGGACAATCTGACGCCAAATTCACACAGACTTAGAAAACTCAGCCAAAAAAAGCGGGAATCTCAGCAAAGCATACATTCCAGCGGGCAAGACTCAAAAATCAGCTGTGTTCTTAGTCCGTGTTTTGGCAGGTCCTTACACTAGCTGGTTCTGCCATCGATGGGAAAGTATTTCATCCGGGGCTCCCCGCTGGAGTAGCTCAAATGGATTGGCTATTGGCAGGTCCGCTCCTCCACGGGGACCGGTTTATAGCGCTTTCTCAGTCTTTCTCTGGAACCTGCGGTGTGGCATGTCGAGCTCAAATTCGATTTCCTGTACTCTTTCCAGCCCTGCCACTGCCTTCTCCAGCCGTTCAAGGGACTCCCCTGCAGCCTGCTCCTCTTCAGCTTCACCTTCGTTCTGCCAGGAGTCATGGTCATGGGCCGCCTCCGCCTCTTCCTCGTCTTCTCTTATCGCCAGAACCTCCACTTTCCTCCCACCCACCCTCGTCCATGCCCTCCTCCTCATTCATTGAACTCACCGTCGCTTCCTCCCCCTGTCGCCCTGCTGTTCCCCTGGCCTGGTTGCTGCCCCCTGCTTTCCTGTTTTGTTTTCCGGCCCGAGTATTATAGAAAGTCTTCTCCTCCATTTCCCTGACTTTGCTCAGTTCCTCCAGCGATCCCAGCCTCTGCTTCTCCTTCTCTACTAGATGTTCGCTGATGATTTGCTTCCTTGTACACCCCACCCCCTTCTCCTCCTCCTCCTCTTGGCTCCTGCTTCCCTCTACCTGCTATCATAGGGTCGATAGATGTCAGGATTCACTGTTGGCTCCCCCTTCTCCTACTCGGGAGCTTGCAGATTGTCGCCAAACACCCACCCCCTATACTGTGGATTGTTGATGTACATGCCTGCCTTGCCCTCACACTCTGGTAGTTGGGACTGCTTAGATGCCTGCCTCTTGCCCGTGCTCCTGCTTGTCGGGCACATACGGCCCTCCCGGCCATCCCATGGGGTTCGATTCTCAGAATAAGAAACAGAAGGATCAGGACCATGCAGTGGTTGATCACATACCTGGCGTCGCCAGTGAACCAATGGCTGAGCCGGCGGATAAGCTCGCAACACACAACTCTGCTCAGCGAGCTCTGCACTATCTGCAACACGGGGCAAGTGGAGAAGTGGTGCACTGCCTCATAACCTGCCCCAAGGCCCAGCAGATCTGGGACAAGATGGCACCTTTGTGGCCGGGACTGGTGGATAAACCCCTCGCCCACAAAGTTGCATTGCTCACAGGGTTTGGAACCCCGAGGCAATTGGAAGGGTACCAAATTACCAATGCAGGCTGTGCCAGAGGACGAGACCCCTGGCCGTGTGGGCAATTTGGAAGAGGAGGTGCAAAAAAAGAGAAACGATTGGCAACAACCACTGCCAGCTAGCTCAGGCCTGGGACAGCTTTCTCCACACACTAGAGATTGGAATACGAAACTGATTCGGTGAGAACCAAAAAGGAAATCACGAAGAACCCGGAGAAGTCACAGGAGATACGAGAAGTGTTTGACCGCAAAGTGCTACCGTCTTCCCCCGAACATAACGCACCCTAAAAATGAATGTATACAAGCTATATTTCCGTCCAGATACGGCCAAAATAAGGGTGCGTTGTGTTCGGGGGAAGACGGTAGGGACAGGAAGCGTCGGCCTGTAATCGGAGCCAATATACTATTGATATGGAAATGCAAGAGCACAGAGGCGGGGGCCATAGAGACAGACCAAGGGGCAGAATCAGTCCAAAGCATACAGAACTCAGTCAGCCTCAGCATAGCGTCACAGTAGGGGAAGGGCAAAGGAGGACAGAGCGGAAGGGACATAGAATGGAGTCTCAGAGGGTAAAGGCACAGGGCAGGGGCATAGCAGTGGTACATCCTCCCGAAAGGGGAGCAGGAGCATTCAATGCCACTGTCTCAGGACCTCCTGGCCATAATGGGGAGGGGCGTTGGGCGAGTAATAATGATGTAAGGGACATTGGGCCCGGTTTCGAGCAGTTGTAAATGAAAGGGAAAAAAAAAAAAAAAGAACAGCCCGCACTACCGTGGTTCCTGTACTATGAGCTACATAGCAGAAGAACACGCTGAAGTTAGGGGCTACCACCTCGGAAAAAAAAGAAGCTATGTCATCGTATTCTCAGGGACTCGTCAGAACAAAGGGTCGAGCAAAAAGAAAAAACTTCAAAAAAGTGATTTCCATTCCTTCACTGGCACAAGCAATCAACCGTGGAGACAGAATATGGCAGGGATGGTTGAAGGTCACAAGCGCACTGCTGTGATACCTCGAACAATGAAAAGCACTTCTGCATGCAGCAGCCACACACACTACCCTCTCTCCCCGAATAGAACACGCAGTCATTATTGCTCTATCTAGACTTGAAAGTTGCCTTAATTACAGCCATGATGACCAATGGCATGTGTTCCTTCACTGCCTGACACTGACGTTTCGAAGGACAAAAGCCACTCTTTGCCTGAAAGGGCCCCACACACTGGGACTATCTTCACTACCTGACACTGAACAGAAATGCTGTCGGAGATCTCTACAAAAAACCTGAGGGTGCTTAAAGGCCCGAAAGTTCCCAAACCCTTCCCTTTTTATTGTTGCCACTGTTCCCTGTTCTCCCCCCCTGGCCCCAGTTTCCTGCATCAACTCAAATGAAAGCTGAGAAATCATTAATGGTGCATGTAATTTCCGGTCTAGACTGTGATGGATCTGGTCTCCTTATTGTGCTCATACGTTCAAAAAAAAAAAAAAGACGCCCTGCGGCAATGAGCACAGAGGACTTATCCGAGGCAATATGGCTGCTGGGGCTCCAAACAGAAGTGTGAGGATCAAGCCAGGCCCCTCGCCCGTGCAAGAAAAGGCCCTGCCTGTCCTAAGTGAAGGTGGGCCAGGGGAATAAAAGATGAAAAAGCACAGGTGCCGCACAGAGAACAACCAAACAAATTATACAAAGGAGCGTTAGCTGTAGTTTGAGAATCTGTTCGATTTCGGATACGCGATCGTAGGCGCCAGTCGTTCTTATTCTTTTTCAAAAGAACCAAAGATAGACTTGCCATAAAAAAAAACTTAATAAAAAGATTCCTCGTTGCGAATCTGTGGCAAAGCTATGAACAGATGCAAGTAATCCCGAACGAACAAAAAAAGTACCTAAGTGAAAACTCGGCCTGAATGAGGGCCTTCGGGTTGGTTGACAGCGGCCAACCTCTGTAACTAACCGGTAGGCCCAGCCCATCCATTAGTCCAAGAGGCTGGGTCTGCACATTGTGACCCAGTAAGCGTCAGCGACTGTGTACTGGGACCGGGGCAGAGGCCTTGTCGTTTGGCGGCCTTGTTGGTTCACTGCGTTGCTGCTTTGTGTGACCTGCGGCTCCTACTGCTGCCCTGCTTGCCTTGTTGTTGTCTGCCAACCCACCTCCCCCCTGCCCTCCAGCTGATGCGCAGTGCTGCTGCTTGTCGACCAACTCGCCCCTGCCTTGGTGCGTGCGGTGCTGTTTGTCCACTTACAAAAGGGGGTTAAAAGAGTTCATAACTCAAAGAATAATTTAGAATCTTTTTTTTTTTTTTTTTTCCTGTAAAACACCAGCTGTTGGGGGTGATGCGAGCATCCCTCAACAATAACCTTCTGCAATTGCACCCCTGCCTTCTGCTTGCGATGCTGTTTGTCTACTCACAAAAGGGGTTAAAACCATGGTAACCACCCGGACGTCCGGACAGGGTTCCAGACAGTCCGGTGTCCGGTGTCTGGTGTCCGGTGTCCGGTCCCCATGTCTGAATGGAGGCCCCCGGGGCAAAAATCAAAAGAAAAAAAGGGGAGGCCCAGGACGTTTGTCGGGTCCTAGCCGCCCCTCGAAAAATAACGGGGTGATTTTTAAGTGTCCTTTCACCCCACCGGACATGGCCTAGAGGTCCAGACACAAGACACTGCAGGTTTTTGAGGTGCGAAACCGAGGTGGCGGGTTTCGCACAGGCCCGAGCAATTTCAAAGCGGCCGTTTCGACGTGGCGCCCGCC
>BFEA01000003.1:8464436-8483551 GCA_003427395.1 Chara braunii
GGTCCAGACTGTCTGGTGTCCGGTGATGTCCGGTGTCCGGTGATGTCCGGATCACCGGACAGTCCGGACCGGTCCAGACACTGGTCCGGAAGACAGTCCAGAAGTGTCCGGTGTCCGGGTCCGCGGTTACCATGGTTAAAACTTAAAAAAGTTCATGACTCCAAAGTCTCCAAGCATCTTTTTTTTTTTTTTTTTTTGCCCTGTAAAACACCAGCTATTGGGGGTGATATGGGGGTGATATGAGCATCCCTCAATAGTAACCTTCTGCCATTGGCTCCTATCTATTGGTGGGAGCTTCACCTGCTGGAGACCGGGTCCAGCGTTCCACAAAACCCCTACTGGATCGCCAGATATTACTGGACTTCCCTGTCTCCTATCCCAGCCCTCTTTGCTACTACTATCTGAGGAGAGGCCTCAGTCCTAGCTCTAGATAACAGGACCCCTAAGCTGGGATTTAGCTGGGATTGCAGTTTGAGACCCGCAGCGAGCCATTTGCCTGTACAGTCTCCATAGTTCAGAGATCTCCAGATTGAAAGAATCAGTCCTCGCATCCTGATGTCTCTCTATCCCTAGACTGTTCCGCGGACATGTCTTTCTGCCTCTTCGGTCTCAGATGCTGAGAGGCCGCCCGTTCGGCAGGATTTGCTCTGACAATAGACCTCTGTTGCAGTGTCAGTTGCCAGGTACTCACCCTGCTCCATACCATTGCAGCTCCACCAGTGACAACGCGATTGGGGGGAACATTTCTGGGAAGTCTGAAGCGGGGCTCATCGGAACCATCGCATTGATCTTCGTTCAGTTGTGAAAAATCAGCTTGTAGTCCCTCCTGACCCGTGCCTGAGTCCCCTGTCAACCCCTTTCGCGTTGATATGGCCAATCAACCGCCCTTGTTCACCCTGTAAGGCTGTAACCTATCCTTGGAGAATTTCAGGATTTCCTTTTTCATCTCTTTTTGTTCATTGTAAGGATCCAATTTACCGCAGACTGTTCAGGGTTCAGCCTTCTGACCAGTACTGTGCAGGTCTGGCAAAACAGTCTGCCATGATCCATGTTTTTTCCTTTTTTTGGACTTCTGTTTTTTTTTTGTTTTTGTTTTTTTTCCGATCTTTTTTCCCCTACCTTTGTGTGGTCTCTTTATGGGGTTCTCTTGGGTTGAGTGGTCTTCGTATGCTGCTGTCTCAGGCCTTCTGTTCATGTACCAATTGCAGATCTGTATTTTACGCCTGAGTGACACCGCTCATGCTGCACTGCGAGTGTTACGGTCTTAATCCCCCCAACACACACACACACACACACACACACACACACACACACACACACACACACACACACAAAGCGTACTGGGTATCCATGGCTGACCGGGTGTGCAGAGTGGGTTGGCAGTGACAGGCTAGATTCTCAGACGTACTGCCATTCTTGTCAGTGGTTTGAACCGTCTGTCTGCTAGGATTGCAGGTTTGATGTGACCAGAGTCTACCACTTTTCTCAGGGTGTCGCTAACTCTGGGCCACGTGGTGAGTTCTTATCCATCAGTCAAATGCATTCTGGGAAGACTGTCGAGCCTTCTGACGAGTCCACGAGAGTTCGCTGAAACAGTCAGGGCACAGCCATTCTTGTTTTTTGTGGAAATTATCTATAGTGAACATGACAACACATGCACACACATAGAGATAGTCAAAAAGGGAATATAGTGGATCTATTGTGGTTCATGTTGCTTGCTATAGAGGTAAAACTGTTTCATTGTTGGATTCACTCATCCTTACTGTGCTTCATTTTCTGCAAGAAAGGTAAAGCTGCTTCGATTTTGGATCTGCTCATTTGGGTGGAACAGGGGATGTTGTGGTGACAATCTACAACACACACACACACACACACACACACACACACACACACACACACACACACACACACACACAAGCAGCGGGTCAAAAAATAGTTAAAGAAATGAAATATGTTTTAGGGGGAGGAATGGAAGAGGTTAATAGTTTTCAAAAAGAAGAGGAAAAATATGTCTATGACTCTATGCAATGTATGCATATATGTGAAGTAGTCAAAAAAATAGAGAAGTTTTTTTTTTTTTAAGGGGAAGAAAAAAAGAGAAAAAAAAAAGAAAAGAAAAAAGGACTGTTGGGAAGCGGGATAGAAAAATATAAAGTAAGGAACCTGTTTGCAGGAACGAGATCAGGGCCTCTGGCGGAACCGGTAAGCGGTAGGATCTGAGTTCCAAGTTGAGAAGAAATGGCACCATAGACCAAGAATCCAAGATCGGACTAGCACTAATCGAACGGCAAAAAAAAGGGGGACGGGGGCAGCGTGTGAGACAAGCTATTGTGGGACGCGGCTCGGCACCGACTAGAATACTGGAGAGTAGCTCATTGCTAAGCCTCGGTGAATGAGGCTACGCGGTAGATCACCACGGTGGAGTTAACGCTTCAAGCGCTAACGTACCTCAAGGACCTACCATGGTTACAGCACGATGTCCGATCCATCGTCGTCTTCGCCGTCTTCTTCTTCAGCCTCGTTTCTCGAGCACGACATTCGCATCCAGATTCTACAGGGAGAAGAAAGGACTGTACTGAAGGTGAGGGCTGGTGTAACAGCCTCATGTTCCGTGCCGAACACCACTCTAACGAGTGATGGTTAATTTCCGAGACGTCGCATTTTTACCTCCATATATAAATGTCTATCGTTCTAATTTAAAGTTCTCAAAAACCTCTATCCTGTTTACGAACGTCTATTTGCATGCATATGATGTGGACATCCTGGTGCGGGAAGCAAGCAGTGTTGGTAAATTACTAAATGTGCTTCAATCATTCTCCTCTGATGAGCTGGCAAGTGTGGCAGGCCAGTGAAAAACTAGTTTAAGGGAATTGCCACTACCCCTAGCCTTTTATTTCTCCACTGCTATGGCGTCACCGGCTCTCAATGTGGCCTTATGGCGAACCGTTAGGACCATGAAATGTGTGTGTATTCATATGTGCAATACCTATTGATGGATGAACACTCTGTGATCAATGTGCTCTTCTCACCATTTGTTTGATACTCCTCGTACTTCATGTGTTGAAATCGTTGTTGAATCCTGGGATGGATGGCAATTGGCTAGACTCTGTTTGCAGAAGAAGACATCTGATCAGCTTTCTTCTCACCCAAGTGAAATGCAGTCAGGATCAGTTAGTGACTTGGTTGCATGGGTCACGTCGACAATTTTGGGGATTCTGCATATGGGGATCACCAGGTGTATGCTGTGTCCGACCGAAGAGATTTTGTTCTCGGTGTACCATGAATGACTGACGGAGGAAGGGGAAAGGACGGGGCTCACAACTGAACTATGGAAAAAGGAGAGAAGAGGGGTGTCAAGGGCCACTAAGGTCTGGCAACCAGGAGACGGAGAGATTCGAAATGCGAATGTGTAGTAGACTGGGTTGAGCGTAATATGGGTGAAAGGTCTATGACGTGTGATGGGACAGAGGAATACTCAGCCAGGTGTGATCTTACGAGTATGTGAACTGAATGAGTCACAATACTAGCATAGTGTATGACCATTGAAAATAAGGGTAGTAGGGGAGGTTTGCCGAATCGTGTGGCGATGAGAAGAATGCACGGCGTACACATATGGGCGTGAGCGACATGGGAACAATGGATAATGGCAGTAGGAGCAGTCTGAGGATAACTAGCGCACAGAGCAATAAGCCAATAGAGATATCGGTTTTTGTTGTTGATATCCTGTTTTTTTTAAAGAAAAGGGGGGAAGTAGGATGTGGTCATCAAGATGATGACAAATCTGAGCACATAAGGCATTTACTGTGAATTCGTATTACTTGGGCAAGAAAGTTTTGCCTTACAGCATAAGATGAGGAAGATCATTTCATGATCTACGTAGTAGAACGGCGAATCTCTTCTGATCATAACTAGGGTAGAATTTGGAGTTCTGCATATGGGTAGGAATTTAAGTGAGCATTGGTTCTGTCACACACAAGGAAGGAACATACGGTTTTCGGTGATTTCGGCTTCATCTTCACGTTTTTGCTGATTGAGCTCACCAGTGCCGTTAAACATTCGTCCATTTTCGTGTGGCTTTTATTCGTGTGCCCTGTTTTTGTACATTTCTCGGCATGAATTATGTGTGATCTCAGGTTGGTCATGCTATTGTCAATCATCATCTCGTTTGGAAAGAAGGAAACGATGGGGTGTTGAATGTGGTGTGTCTTGGGAATAAGCAACAAATCATCATCTAGGCGCTGGGTGTCGATACTGTCATTAGTTGCAATTCCCATAGGTCACGTGATGGTGTGGAGTGCAATCGTGGTGTACTGAAGCTATCTCGAAGTGTGTTTACACACACAGCATCACACACAAGCATACTAGAATGCTTATGTGTGTGTGTGTGTGTGTGTGTGGCATACCTGTTTCTTTCTTCTTTTCCCTTGTTCTTCATGTTGGGCGGCTGGTTTGTTTTCCATCCCTGAATGTTTGTGTGTTCCTTGGTGGTGACTGACAGCCATCGAAGTCGCTCCCTTACTCCCTTACTCTTGATCATTGATGATGGTATAAACAAAGCCCGTAGAGTTCTACTTGTGCTGTGAGGAGGTTATCCTCCGCTTTGGTCCTTGTTGCTATTAAATGCAGTCTGACGTGTTGGTGTTGCCTTGCTGCTTTGTCTGTCTGTCCTGTTGCCTGGCTGCCTGCCCACTTGCCGTGTGGGGGCTGCCGGCTGGCCTTTTGTTATACTGCTGGTGCTTTGTCAATTTCCATGCTTCCCTCCCACTTGCCCATTGATTTGGTGTTGTCTTTACCAGCCTTGTTACCTCATCACCCTCTCGTGCGCCGCATCGCTCTGCTCCGTGCTCGCCTCCCGATGTCCACCTTCGTCGCTGATGCCTTCCTGCTGGCCTTGCTGCCTTTCTTGTCGTCACCTTCCCCCTGCTTTGCCCAGTGCTTCGCTGCTTCCTGCTTTGTGTTCGCTGCTTGCATTGTCGTATATCTGACTGTTTCACGGAACTTTCACCGCAACAGTGGTCAAAGCAGATTATAGCTCAGAGCACACTCACACTACGACTTTTTCGAGGACCGGCCATCATTGCAGTCGTATACATCCAGGGAAGTCCTAGCGTGAGTGTGCTCTCCATATGTTAGTAGGGGATTCTGCAAATTGTTCAGAGCGCAGCCTCCATATGACTTGGAGTAAGTGAGAATCTGATGGAAGAGTCTGTCACTTTTCCCTGTCTTTCTTTCTTTCTTTCTTTTCTTTTCTTTCCTTTTCTTTTCTTTTCCTTCTCTTTTTTTTTCTGGTCTTCTCCCTTGGGGGACTATGGGATTAGTATGGAATGCATTTTGGGGAGAGAGTGAAAAACAACGGCATCTTCAGATCTTTATCGCGGTGCCCTGAACGATATCATGTTTCCGTGCAAAGCTTGCTCGGTGGAGGTCGAACACACACACATAATGTTTCCACGAAGCTGTCATGGAAAGTATGTGTCTCTACTGTGTGGACAATCCCCGATGCACATCACCTGCCACATCCTCTCCTAGCATGTTCCACATGCAGCATTGGGCATACACCTGCTGCACCTGTAGTCGGATCTCCTTTCATCCTTGCCAGATGAACAACAGACGCAGCAGAGTGAAGTGGAAAATAGACTGTCACATGAACCATCTCCAATGCACTGTACTGAAAGGTTGTCGCTACCAGCACGAGCTGTTGCAGACCAGATCTCCCATCAGCTAAACACCCTTACTTTGGATCAGGGCTTGTTATTGCCTGCCCATCGAGTCGGAATATTGGATGCAAAAACCCAAGAAACTTGCTCAATGCTGCTCTGTGATTGCCCACCTAGATTCGGCTAGCATGTGATTCCCATACTTTTTGCCGCGAGGCTTATGAAGGTATAGGCGATGCAATTTCCTATGATGACAGTCAACATTGCACTCGTATACAGCACCCCGACATGTCATTTCCGGTGTGCCACTGGGTTCCTGGCATGTAGGAGCCACATAGCTTATGGCATCTAAGTTGTGCCATTCAATGTAGCAACTGCAACTGCGAGAATTGAATCAAGTGCTTCCACAGTGCACACCTGAACCGGTCATGTCCGAACTGTAGCGGTGGCCACTCAAATTTCCCTGCAACCCAAACAATGACTGACATCTTGTGCCATTCTAGATAAGCCAGCTCAGGTAGTGAGTACTGAGAAGCCGGTGAAGTTTTTCTTTCCTCTGTTCTGTTCTTTGTCCTCAACTTCCCTCTGCTTTCGCTTCTCCCATCCCCACCTGTCGCTTCCTGTCGAACTCCACCCCGTTCCCTTCCTACCTCCTGTTGTATACTACTAGTAAATGCATATGAATGAGCATCATTAGGAGAACGGACAAAATATAAACTGAAGATTGGAGGAAAAATGAACAGGAGTATACCTCCCCCTTTACTCTGCCTCCTTTCATAGCGTCCGAGTCGGCCATTACAGCACATAGGGATTTGGGCAGCTTGCGCTCGGCCACAATCAACATGGCAAGCCTTGTGCATTAGAGGCACAGTAAAAGGGGAGGTGCAAGAAGAAATAAAAGGGGTACTCCAAAGGAAGCCAGAGAAAAGATAACAAAGAAAGGATTGTACAAGGAAAAAGCAATATAACGGATTTATTGCGCTTCCTGCCATTGGAGGTAAAAAACTGTTTCAGTGTTTGATCTGCTCATCGTTAGAGTGCTTCCTTGTCTGCTATAGAGGTAAAACAGCTTCAATTTTGGATCTACTCATCTGGGTGGAGAAGAGGCTGTCGTCGTGACAATTTATAACACATACACAGAGGACAGGACGCAACATGACAACACACAGGACACAATCATATTAAAATTCAAAAACATTACAATCGTTTACAATCACATGCAACTTCACAGAAGATTATAAGGTAAGGCTGTTGCAATTTTGGACCTGCATCTACTCATCTGGGTGGAAAACGGGGTTGTTTTGCAGTGGTGAGGTCTACAACACACACGAAGACAATGGACAGTAAAACATTTCGGATCTGTCACTGCTCAGCATTACGCACAGCAGGAGCGAACCGTACTCCAAAGTCTCTTGATAAAGAAAGCCCTTCTTCTCCCTCCAAACATCAAAACATACTGGAAGCCTGATCACCCTTCCTCATTCCTAGCTCCTATCAGTCTAGTCTATCTATATACCAGTCGTATGTTCACGTGTCAATCGCCCAATGCTGCTTGAAGACAGGCTCACACAGGCTTCCTTCGTCAACACCAGGTAAGTGCCTTCGGTCCCTACTGCCTTCCTTCTCCTGCCGATCTCCCCACTTCCACCACTCAGCCTACACCACGCAGCCAGCTATGGCTGGCACTCCTCTCTCCCGTTGCTACTGCAGCAGCTCTCACATGGGCACAGTGCTCAGCTGCCGCACAAGCAGCACTGCCACATTGAGACAATGCCGGAACGTGTGAGTCTGGGCGGCCTCCAGAGTTTTGTGCTCAAAGGGAGGCCGTGAACCCGATAAGCAGTGACCAACCAAGCAGCAAGGCAAGAAGGCGGTGAGGCAACACGGTGGCTAGGCTAAAGCAGCAAGGAAACGAGGGAAAAGGCAGGGAGGCAACACGGAGAGTCTGGGCAAGGTGATGGGCAACAAGGCTGGAGGCACCACAGAGAAAGCAGTCCACACAACCACCACGAACCAAAGAAGCCCATCATCTTCTCAGACCACAAGCAGAACACGTCAGCCTGTTGGTTCACACCACCCTCGGAGCCAGGAAGCCACTGCGACGGACGTCTGTCATCACCCGAGGAACATAAAGACACAGACATTCCTAGCAAAGCGGCCCCCCTAATAGTGTTGCAGGCACTCCAAACATACAAGCACCAATTGTTTGGCACGCCTTAAGGGTGCTCACATAGACACAAAACAAACTTAGAATAAAAAGAAGGAAACAAGATATGCATATATGAGATTGTGTGTGTTTTAAATTTTCCCCACAACACCCCACTTTCACCCAGATGGGTACATTCAGAATGAAAGCAACTTTTGACCTATTGCAGACCATGAGAGCACTTTAGTTGAGACAGTCCAACATTCAAACAATTTAACAATAGACAGTTTTTTGGTTATCCTTGGGGTACCCTTCCATTTGTTCTTGCAGCTCCCCTTATACTGTGCCTCGCACGTACAAGGCTGCCCATGTTGATTGTGGTTGAGCGGCAGCTTCCCACATCCCCATGTGTTTAACGGCCCACTTGCATGTTATTAAAGGAGGCAGAATAAAGGCGAAGGGATACTCCTGTTCATTTTACTTCAGATCTTCAGCTTATACTTTGTCTGTTCTCTTAATGATGACCATTCACATGTTATTTGCTAGTAGCAGATAAGGGGGTGGTAAAGGAAAAGGCATAAGAAGTGGAGCTCTGTAGGGAGGGGCTGGGAAGGGCGAAGGGGTACGCGAGGAAGTGGAGTGCAAAGGACAGAACAGAGATGTGACGAACTTCACAGGGATTCTCAATACTCATCTCCGGAGCAGACTACTCTAGAATGGCACATAAGGCCAGCCAGGGTTTGGGTTGCATAAGATTTTGAGTTGAGGAGCAGCCGTTGCCTATGCTAAGTTGTCACCCCTATAGACCGGACAGGACCGGTACAGGTGTGGACTGTGGAAGCACTGCATCCCGTTCTCGCAGTCACAGTTGCTGCATCGGATGGCTTGGCATAGACAGCTGTCACAGGCTACGTGGTTCCTACATGCTAGAAACACAGAGGCACGCCAACCGCAACTGTAAAGACATTGCCGTTTTTAGCCCCCGTCTACAAATTGGACACGACATGTCAGGGTGTCGTACATGAGTGCAGTACGGACTGTCATCATACTATGAATTTATGAAAACAAAAACTTGCATGGGCTATCCCTTCATAATCCTCACGGCACAAGCCATGTGAGGTGGGTCATTACAGAGCGCCATTGAGCGGTTTGACGAGTTTCCGTGGTATTTATTCCCTCTCTATCGGCAGACGACAACGGGGATTGATCCAAAGCAAGGGTGCTTAGCTGCTGCAGAAGTTGGTCTCCAACAGCGCGTCCTGGTGGAGATATCCTTTCAGTACAGCGCTCTGTAGGTGGTTCATATGGTAGTCTATTACCTACCTCAAACTGCTGCATCTGTCATTCGTCTGGCAAGTGCCCAATGGTGCATGCGGGACATGCTAGGAAAGGATGTAATGGATGATGGCATTGGGGATAGTCCACACAACAGATACATACTTTCTATGACAGCGTCTTGGAAACATTGACGAAACATAGCATGTCACTGACATGTCAGCAGGAAAGCCGACTGACGTTCGCAGCTATTCAAACATGGCATGTCAAGGCCACGACGGCATGCTGGGCGGGCAATTAGGGGGCGGGAAGGATGAGTACAAGACGAAGGATCATAGTATTCACGGCAGAGGGTGGCAGTGACCATCCCTTTATAGTGTTTCAAGCAAAGACTATGTCATGTGCATGCTAACCGCACTGTAGTTGTGTGACGACAGAATGGGATGGCCCAGCCATCGTCCTGTGGAGAGGCCCCTTCACTGGCGTGGTAAGATCCGTTCGATCTACACAAGGACTCTCTGCCTAGCCATGTACAGGGGAACGAGGTGGTTCAGCCGGATTGCTCTCCGGCAGTTGTGGAGCTTGCAGGTACACATCGACGTACTATTCTTGATGGACAAGCCAGACCAAGTGATGTTCTACCGCTCGGTGATAGAAAGAGTTAATGTTTCTCACCTTGTGCACCCTACTGCTGTCACACTTTTTCTAGTCAGGCCACTTCTGGCGACCAGAAAGACAACAGGCTGTCACGCAGGATTATGTTAATTTTTGCACTAAATAAATAATTAAATAATTCAAATCCCTTCCTGTTGCATGCGTCCGGCCTCGAGCGAGACCCTTTAATTGCAATCTACGCCGGTCCCCGGTCTTAGGAATCTTTGATTGTGATTCGGAGCAGCAAATGCAATTATGCAATTCATGAATTAAAATAAAATATATATCACATCAGGACTGTCAAATTTTAGGAGTTGAGAATTGTGACAAGATTAGCAGAGAGCATAACATCAAACAATGGCAACGAAACAAGATCAAGACCAACTTAACTCAAGGCAAAGACAAGATGAATGAGGGAAGGTGAGAACTCGTAACAATCTCATAAAGTACGGATGAAAAGACATGGCCAGAACTCGTCAAAAGTCCTCACTCTCCCTCTCAGGTCTCATCCTCAATCTCTCATTTAACCATGCGTCTCTTGTGCCTTAAGCCATGTTTGTGTCCCTCTTGAGATTGTGGCCTAGTGATATAGAGCCACCTAAAGCCCGTAAGTTCCAAATACGTTCATCCAAGACCAAAGATTTGGAAGTCAAGCATAGCACAAAACTCTTCCCGTAGAGTAGGAAGATATGGCCTGGAGAAGATCCCTCGCCTGAGAAGTCAAAACTCTTCTGGTTCAGTCACTGCCTCATAATCAATCTCCGTTGATGAGACATACCTTTTTGCCAGGTCAACCAGGTCACCCCAGTAAGAACCATCAATGAGATGAAACGGGTTCGGGGGCCTAGGATAGCCAGAGTACAGCTTACGACCAAATCTACGAATCAGCTTTGCTCCACCTTGAAGCACTCGTGCTCTTTCCTCAACATATTGTGCTGCTGTAACCCAAACTGAGTCAAAATGTTCATGAGTCTCCTTCCCCTCTTTCACATAGATCCTCAGATTTTGGATTGTTCCCCATCATCCGCTCCATCACTCAATTTTTTTTTTTATGAATGCCATGTGAGGTAATCTGCATCACCCTACATCTCGACATTCTCTTTAGCTATTAAGCATCTTCCTAGTTGAGTTACTCTCTAAGCGAGAATCCAAATCAGGAAGAGGGCAAGGTTGAGTCTTATAGTGATTATGAGATGACTAGGCGATGGTGAGGAAAGAAAGCGCAAAGTAGCCTACGAGTGACAGTATGTATCATTCCGAGGCCAGCCTTCGTGTGAAACGCGCGTAAGAAGCAAGCGTTCACTTTGCAGTCGGGGTCATCATTGGCATGTGTGCTTCAGGATGGTATATGTTCTTCACCGCCTACGTTGATTTGAGATCATCATTGCTTGTATTCTGGAGTTGTTCGTGAATCGGCTGTCAGCTGAGTACTAAGGAGGTATGACGGAACTCAGATTTGTTGACGTCCCCCGCTTCCACTGCGACTAACGTTTAGTACCACTTTCAATAGCCGTTGTGTGCAACCAAGAAACGAACTCATGGAATGAGATACGAGCGAGAGAGGATGCCTTTTGAGGTTAGACTTTATTTGAGACTCCCGTGAGAGATGCGCATGCAGGCAAAGGTTGATGTACCTCCTTGCAGAGTTCAGTTCGTTGTGATGATGATGTTGAGGCGCATGAGGCGGCTATATGCAGGCAGCGAGAGCGGATGTGTTGGACTGTATTAGTGACGGACACGAGTGCCTGGAAAGAGCTTCACGCGAGAACTTTGTGACTCATTTTGTCGAGGAAGCTCTTGTCGGTTGACTTCAATTGACATCGCTAGTGACTTCGCATGACTACGCTGCTATCTTTGTGCACTTCGTCTCTATTATGATGAAGTGGGAATGAGCAAACAAGCGAGGTACTAATGCTAAAAGAGAGGGTTACGGTTCACTTACTATAATCTATAGTCTCGTGGAATTTAACGCATTGTCATGTGAACCAAGAAAGCAAATTGGTTGACGCCAACAGCTAGACCATGAACAGTTTTTCTTTCCCACTAGTCTTCTTCTACGGAGTAATCGCTATGTGTCGCCAAACCATGTGGTGTAATGAGGAGTTACTCATACGATCACTATGGATTATGGTAAGCTGATGTATAACTGTGAATGCTAATAAGGGGGTTCATCAAATCTGAAGCCTGAGTTATCCTGCACTTTCTATAGACTTGGTTTGTCTTGTCTTCACTGCCACTTAACCAGTCATCGCCTTAATGGCTCAGATGACAAGCAGTACTTGTTGTTGCTAGCGTCTTGTGACTTTGCATTATCAATGACCTTGAAAACTGGGTTTGGTAGTTTAAGTGTTTATTGCAATGTTGGAAGATGAGCACACAGTACTCGGAAAAAAGTGGAAAGGAGGAACTCACTCGAATCAGACTTTAACAAGGAGCAGAGCAGATATCAAGTTCACCTAATCACTGTAATATCGATTGGGGGTGTTGATCACGAAACTTTCAATTTGAGCTAGAAAAGTCATTCCTCTCTGAAAGGAAGCATTGGAATGACTGTCACATAAGATCACGTTTTACCCCAAACATGATTTTATCCAAGTCTTTTCTTTTCCTTTTTCCTCAATTCAATACGATTCTTCTTTCCCGGCCTAAGTTTATAAATCTTGTATTTGTTGTCCCTTCCCTGTCGGACCATCGTGTATATAATATGATTGTTCCTAATTTTCCCTCAAAATTTTTTTTCATGAGGAACTAGTACTATTGAAGATTAGAACACAAGATCATAGTAACAGGTTTTGACTCGTCATACTTGGTAACCAGGTTCTACCTAGCCGATGGTTTGGTGAATTTCCACTTCGATTGTTTTAGAACAGTGACAAGTGATTTTTATTTGTCCTTATTTATTCGAAATTGTTACTCTATTATAATGCCTTAACCAAACCAATCGCATAGGTAAATTCCTCATTGAGAAACGAGTCTGCTCGAGCACGATTTCCAAGGTGTCTTGTTCTCTCTTGTCGTAGTTTATGGGCATGAAGAAACTCTTGTTGCAAAAGATAACATACCTGCTAATTAAATATCTATTGGATGGGGATTGAAGTTTAAGAAAGCCTCGACCCAAAAATGCTGAGAAGATTAGCGCTCTACCCGCTCGTGCGCTTCTCTCTCTCTCTACTGCCTGTAACTGCCCCGCGGCCTTAGCGCCTCTGTCGAGAGCTCGCCTTTGGGCTGTCATCCACAGGTGCTGGTGGTGGATTCTATCGTCGCCACTGGTCCAACCCATGCCATGATCGCATCTCCGCGTCACTCTCCTCGCTCTCAGCCTCTGAGTCGCAGTTCAGTCCTACAAGACTTAGAAACCTAGTGGTCAACAAGGGACCCTCTTGAGTCTTGGATGGTTTTGTCAAGAGGTCCTAGAAGGGAGCACTAAGTTCGTTGTGGAAGTCTGTATAGGTGGCTGCAAGTGTGCCGCCTTCGTAGACATTGGCTCCACCTAGAACTCCATAAGTCGCGACTGCATTGAAAGATTGCGCCTAGGGGACCAGGTGCAGAGCTTGAGTAGGCATGTAGCATCTACTCTATCCAACAAAGAGCGCATGATGGTAAGGACTACATTAAGGACATGGTCTGCACCTTCTCCTATGGAGGTGGGAAACTTAATCATCAAATTTCATTTCTAGTCAGCAACGACTTCCCATTTGACATGTCGTTAGGTATGCACTACATCGAGGTTGCCAAGCCCGGTTTGACTAGGACCGGAAAGTGCTCAAGCATGTGTCGTCTAATGGGAGGACTGTTAGACAGGCTAGCAGGTTAGTTGACTCTTACGGGTACATGTGTGCAACTGCGTTCTATATTTGTTTATAAACATAACCAAGAGGAGGGTGTGTACTTAAGTCTTTGTCTCTAAGAAAGGGGAGGCTGTAAAATCACCTCCAGAGATAGAAGTTGCCATTGCTAAGTACCCTGATTTGTTTGAGGAGCCTTCAGGAGGCGTTGACAGGGAGGTTGTCCATGCCATAAAAGTAATCCCAGGTAGTAAAACACCAAAGGGGAGGATCTAAAGGATGACTCCAGTTGAGTTGGACGAGCTTCATCGGCAACTAAAAGAGCTCACACAGAATGGTTGGATTCGGCCTAGCACTTTCCCTTCGGGTCACCCGTCCTATTCGTTCCGAAGAAGGGGGATCATTAAACCACCAGTGCTTGGTCCATACATCGGCCGCGGGCCGTTGCCGTTAACGCTATGCAAAGTTCAGGTTTCCGGGTACCGGACCTCAATGGATGGAAGCGCCAGCCAAAAAAAAATGAAACGGTACCCTGGCGCTTCGGCAAAAATTGGCGCGCAGGGGGATTCCAGGCTCGGCAACGATAGCTGGGCCAAGTACTGGTGGTCTAAGGATGTGCATTGATTATATAGGCCTCAATGCCATAAGTGTTAAGAACGCAGAGCCTCAACACCATAAGTGTTAAGAACGCATCGACGACCTATTGCATAGGGTGCAGGGATGTAAGTACTTTATAAAGATAGACTTAAAGTCTGGCTACCACCAAATTGCCATTAGACCAGAGGACCAGCACAAAACCGCATTTTAGACCAGGTACGGTCTGTACGAGTTTGTGGTGATGCCCTTTAGCATGTGCAATGCGCCGGGGACATTCCAGCATGCCATGAACAAGTTGTTTCATGACTATTTGGATAAGTTTGTCGCCATGTACCTCGATGATATTCTTATGTTCAGTACAACAATCTAGGAGCATGCTCAGCATGTAGAAACTCCATTTTCACTCCTACGACAACACAAGTATAAGACTAATTTAGAGACATGCGAATACGATCGCATCAAAATCTTGTACTTGGGTCATGAGATATTCGCGAAAGAGATAAGGCACGAAGATGCAACGGTGGCTAGCATTCGTGACTTGCCACGACCTCGGTCTATGACCGAGGTCAAACCTTTCTTAAGGATGACCGACTACTATTGTAACGTTGTAAAAAACTATAATACAGTGTCCACCCGTTTGACTGATCTAACACGCTTTGACACGCCATGGGAATTGACAGACCAATGTGAGGCAATCTTCAAACGCTTGAAGTATGCACTCATGCATCATGGGATTCTCATGGTCCTCGATTCGGAGAGGTCATTCGTCGTCACCACTGACGCAAACCAATACATTGGCGCAGTGCTGGCCAAGCAGGAAGGGAAGAAGTTGAGGCCGATCGAGTACATGAGTAAGAAGATGCCATCAAAGAAGTTGGCGAAGTCCAACTATGAGAAGGAACTCTACGCCCTTTACAAAGCCCTTGTCCACTGGAGGCATTACCTGCTTGGCAGGTTCTTCTATTCGAGAATCGACCATCAGACACTCAAGTGGATCAACATGCAACCTCTTTTTTCTGATGCACTCAAAACGTTGGATTGAAGTCATATATGAATATGACTTCAAGTTGGATTATGTGAAGGGAGAGTACAAGGTTTGTTGATGCGCTGTCACGTACGACAGACTACCTAGGTGCGCTGATTACTGAGTTTGGCCTATCTGACGAAGTAACTCGATCGATGGTGGATGCCTACAAGGAAGATCTCGTCATGATGGACATCATACGCAAACTAGAGGCTCAAGACAAGGTCGCATCACATGAGTTTGTGATTGTGGGTGGGTTACTCTTTCTTGAAAAGATAGGGTTTTAGAGATTGTGTGTTCCGTCTAATGAGATTTTGCGCAGTTTATTTTTACGCGAGTGTCATGATGCAACTGATCACGTTCATTACAAGAAGACTAGTGCTAACCTACTGCCGCGTTTTTGGTGGCCTAGCATGCTTGACGATGCAAAGAAGTTAAGACTTGTGAAGTCTGTCAGCGGGATAAGCCGCGAATTCAAGCACCGCTTGCGTTATTGAAGCCATTGCCTATTCCTATGGGTCCGGGACAGTGTCTTCGTGGACTTCAAGGATACTCTCGTCACCAGCGAGAGTGGCAGGCGGCACATCTTTGTCATAGTGGACAAAAACCGCAAGGACTAAACATGTCATCCAGTTATTCATGGATAACTGGGTGTGTGATTTTGGACTACATAAGACCATTGTCATTGACACTAATGTCTGGTTCATGAGTGAAATGTGGAAGAAGGCCGCTGAACAGATGGGCAGTCAACTCCAAATGACTTTGGGGTATCATCCTGAAGCCGATGGTCAAGCTGAACAGATGAATCGCGTGGTGCAGCATTTGCTTAGGCATTACATCAAGCCCAGCCAGGATGATTGGGTTGAGAAACTTCCTCTCATCGCCAGCCTGTACAATAACGTTGTACACAGCACCACGGGCGTCAGTCCCAATCAGCTGCATTTGGGATGGAGGCCTAGATCTGCTCTGGACTTCGTCCTTCCTGAAAACCGACTCGCTGAGACACCTGGAACCATTGAGTTTGGTGTCCAGTATGAGAAGCTGCTGCAGCAAGCTGTCGAGCAGATCAGAGAGTCTCAAGAGGCAATGATCGCCTCTGAGAACAAACACAGATGACAGTCCACATTTCAGGTAGGGGAACGTGATTGGGTAAAGGCAAGTGAATTAGGACAGGAATTTGGAATCTCTAGGAAACTGATGCCGCAGTATTTTGGTCCTTGGGAAGTTCTACATATTGTGGGTCGTGATTTGGATGGTCCCTCGTACGTCGTAAGAATCCCTGGTCATCTGCGCTCTTACCCTGTATTTCACACTCCCAAACTTGCACCTTTCCCTGAGACAGATCAGTTCCCATCAAGGAGGTCAATGCTGCCCCCAACCATGGATGGCCACATGGACATCAACGACATTATGGAACATAGAGACTTGCCTGTTCTCAAGCCTATGGGCAGGGGAAGACTGTCGAAACCTATGAGGGAGTACAGCATCAGATTCAGGCATCATACGGATCCAAAGGAAGGTTGTTGGTTCACAAGAGAGGACCTCGTTAAAACGGCACCTCAGATCATGGCTGAGTACGAACGAAGACTGAAGGGGAAAGCACCTGCGTAGAAGCATCTCAGCGGACTTTTGAAGCTAAGGGGGATGGAATGCGAGGATTGAGCCCTCGTGGGGCCCTTACAGACATGCAAGTGTTCTGGGCTGTGGCCCCCAGCAAGCATTGTGCCCGCCCGAAGTGAAGGCGGGCCTGAATATCCACGTGAGGCCTCTGTTCGACATTTTTCCATGTGTGGGGTATCAGACAGTTGGTTTCAAAGCAACGTGAGCCTTTGCTGGCTCTTTCCAGAAGCAATAGTTGTGCTGCACAGTTGAGCCCAGGGTCCCAGTTGGTTGCGCCTTGGGCACACACATTGGGAGGCCGACACATCACGGATAAGAAAGCAGCATTGTCGTCACACAACCTCCATGGGCCAATGAGAATGCGGCAAACACTTGGAGCTTGGACGTGCCCAACCGTAACGGGCCCAGGCCCAAAACAGCAGAGGTGGGCCTGGGTGCAGATACTGGGGCCGGATTGGAAGCTACTGGAAACTTCCTCAGCCAGACACATGGCCACACTTTCCATAAAGGAAAGTGCCCTGCCCAGGCAGGCGCATTCAGGCCTGAGCAGGCGATGCGGCCACGCTGCTGCGCTGCCTTGCAATGCTGCGCTAAGCAGCCAGGCCCAGGTGCACGAGGGCGCACAGAGGTGAGAGGGCGCTGCGGTGGCAGCGGGGCACAGCGACCATAGTCGGGCCAAGTGTGCGGGTAGGCGGTGATGGCGATGGTGGTCTTCGGGTAGAAGGTGCATGCAGAGGGAGTCAAGGTGGGATGAGGGGAGGAGAGAGAACGTACCTGGTGTATGCTGGCGGTCGGCATTGGTGATGGCGTCACGTACATCTTCAACTTCGATGTGATCCAGTCGCACGAATGTAGATAGGATATATCGGCTGAGTAGTGTAGGCTGGGCACTGGGCGCCAGACTGTAGGAGCGACATTGGATACAGTGTTGTTGTGACCAGAGAGCGTTGGCATTGGCACTCGAGTTCGTTGTATTGCTCTTATTTGGATGGTATCTTGGTGCATTGTGCTCTCTGCTTGGTACATGACTATCTGGACTACTTCGTGATTTTGCAACTTGGATTTCTGTCTATCGCTCTCGCTCATATTCCTTGCATTAGCCTATTGCAGTTGAAAAAATCAAAATGAAAGAACGAGAGAAAACATTCAAATTTTAGACTCATCATTCCGTTCCAATAGATCACTGCTTTATTGCGACAAGGGGTGAGAAAGAAGGACAGTAAGCGAGTTTTAACACGAAGAGTTGATTCACTGATTCGTTGACTATCCTAATGCAGTCTGAAAAGTGAGACAGAAGAACAAAGGTATTCAGACCGTCGATTCATTACTCCATTCAGTGGACCATTGCGAGAGAAGATGTGAAGGAAGGATAACCAAAGATTGTTCAGACGTGACCCGAACCTGAGTGGGAGACAAAATCCATCACACACATGAATATCAATTCGTAAAGCGTAAAGCGTCACTCCCGAAAGCTCATCTTTCTTGAAAAAAGAACCAACTCAGTCATCCTTTACCACATTCGTGTGGCTTCCCTACGACCAGCTAGGAAAGCAATGGAAAAGGAGGGTGGAAAAAAGAGGAGGACAGAAAAGATGAAATATTGTATCAGGCCATCCTGAGCACACTTGGCGCTAAGCGAGACCAATAGACCGATCCACAGGATGGGAGTGGTGATCCCTGAAGCGCTGTTCTGCTCCCGCCACAAGGAGTGTCATCAGAGAGGACATCTTCCATGGCCTTTGGAAGGAGGAGAGTGGGAAGTAGTTCTGAGATGGATGGGTTTCAATGGGAAGGGAGTGGAGAGAGGAGGTAGAAGGAAGTGAGTAGATGAAGTAAAGGAAGGCGAGAAAGGCCAGAAACACAAGGAAAGCAAGACAACGGCATGTTGATGGCTCCATAGTGTTGCGTCTGTCCTCCTCTTCCATCTCGGCCGGCCGCGTCCTGCAGGCATTCCAGTCCCCAGCTGTCATGAGAGCTAAGCCCAGCGCACAGCAGCACCAAGCAAGAGCCCCAGCTGTTATGAGAACTAAGCCCGCCGCCCACCACACAGCAGCACCAAGCAAGGGCAGGCACCAGCGCTGAAATAAGGATTGCAAAGATGATAAAGATGCAAGAGACACACGCAGGCTTCCACCACCACCACTCAGTCCTGGAAAGTCATACTGCTACCGATGCTATGGCCAGATTGGGAATCAGGGCGAGGAGGAAGAGGGAAGCAAGAGAGAACGTACGTAAGAAAGTGAGCGGCGGCGTTGCAGGGCAGGTAGAGATGGCTCAGCGATAGTAATCCTGGCTGTGTGTGTGTGTGTGTGTGTGTGTGTGTGTGTGTGTGTGTGTGTGTGTGTGTGTGTGTGTGT
>BFEA01000003.1:8568776-8585904 GCA_003427395.1 Chara braunii
CTCTCTCTCTCTCTCTCTCTCTCTCTCTCTCTCTCTCTCTCTCTCAGTTTCGCAAAAGATACTTCTTGAACTGTGTCCCAAAAAGCACAGGGGAACCTTCAAACTGAAGGGTCTATACTAGTTCGACACTTCGGATACGTTCGTGACACGAAATGTTGTGGGTGACTATACGGTGCTTGTCTTTTCCATCTCTCAGCCCTCTGGCGTGCTAATATGTCATTTCTTGCGGGCTTCCTCTCTGTCAATCTCCTGTGATCTCGGATATATCCGAACTTCGCTTATCTGGGAAAATCGCATTGCCTTGCTGCTCTTCTGCGATCATCTGAAATGCTTTTAAAAGCGAGGCTGGTGATCTCTACGTGTGCTCGACCCTGCGCCATCCGTGCGGCGTCTCGAGAAAATTAAGTACAGTCTCTCTGAGACACTCTATCTCTCGCTCTTTTTGTCTCTCTTTTTTTTTTTATATCTCTCGCTCTTCAAATGTACACGACCATTTCTTGCGGACTTCCTCTGTCTGTCTATCTCCTGTGATCTCGGATACATCCGAGCTTCGCTTATCTTGGAGATTCACATTACCTTGCTGCTCTCCTACAACGATCGTCTGAAATGCTTTAAAAAACGAGGTTGATGGTCTACGTGTGTGCTCGACCCTGCGTCTCCTGAAAATTAAGTACAGTCTCTCTAAGACTCTCTGTCTCTCGCTCTTTCTGTCTCTCTCTCTATCGCTCTTCCTGTCTCTCTCTCTCTTTCTATCTCTCTCGCTCTATACATGTACACGATCATCGGTGCAGAACTCCAATTCATTCTGGTCCTCACACTTCTAAATACAGGTCATCCTACTCCTCTAAGTCTGTGAAGAGCCACAACTCGTTTTACTCACAAACTCGAGTTTGTGTCATTATACTGTTCTGATTCGGATGAGTGGGATACTCGACTCCAAGTGAAACTATGACACAATGTAATATATTACTCTGTTCTGGTGTTCCACATCTGGACACAGGAGATATATGTACTGAGGCAGCAGTACATATAACACAGTGGTAGCAGATATATGTACTGACTCAGAGGCGTATAACACACTGTATCCTCTGTTGTGGTGTTCCACATCTGGACACATCCGAACCACGAGAGGAGCGCAGCAGATATATCTACTGACTGTGCTCCTCGCCTCAAAGCTGTTGTGGTGTTCCACATCTGGTGAGGTGTCACTCGTCACGCTACTACAACAATCGGGAACTCGAGCACTCTCACGAAATCTCGCTGGTACTAGCTCAGCTGTGGACGAACGATTCTGCCACCGACGGTACGTTGGTGGGATTGTTGTGTGGCGAAATCGCCAAGGGAGGACGAGCCACGGTCGCCTACGAGCTTCTCGCCTTTTTGTCGCAGCTCGTCGACGATCTACCGACGGACATCATCTCCTATAATCCGAGCGATCCAAAGCAAGCGGGACCTGAAACTCTGGAAAGGAAGTTGACGCCAACTGTAATCCGGGCGAATTGTAGGGAAGACTACGGGCAGTATCTGCACCTGAATGGCCCCGACCCCTCCATCATCCCCTCCCTGTCGATTATCGCCGGGCGGATTTCCAATAGTACGGCAAGGGTGCAGAACACATGGAGAGTTCGAGGACGATGATGGCGTCACCTGGACGACTTTCGACGGTTCCAGCAGCTTGAGCCAGCAGACTCGCGAAGAAATTGCAATTGAAGTTGGCATCAACATGAACTCCGGCTCAATTACCTGCTCGATGTGAAGCATCCTCCCTCCTGATACACTTGGTTCCTCATGCATCCTCTTATCCCCCTCTTTCCTTCTCCACCATGGCATGCAATTAGGAGATCGCATAATTTTGGAACCCCCTGCGCGTCACATATGTGACGTACTAGCTTCCAGACCTGCGCCATCTTTCGGACCCCTTCTTTTTTCCTTGTGTTCTCCCTGCGTCCAGATGTGTACAGTTCGACCCCAAGACCCCCCCCCCCCTCCCTTTCTGTCTGTGCGCGATCAGAAGTTCCTTGCGAGAATGTGTCCGCTCCTTTTCCTTCTTGTTTTTTTTTTGTTTTTTTTTTTAAATGCATGGGAATTTCGCGCGCCTTAACGAGTGCGCTTGGAATTTGGCTCGACAGTTAGAAATCCCGGAATTATTGGAATACCGCGTGACCTTCCACGCGCGAATGTTCTCGGCCTCGACCTTGAAGACTCTGGGAAATTCTTGTACGAATATAAATCGACGGATGAGTTTCTTTCCCGCGCTTGTTTTGCACGCGGATATGGTACTTTCAACTTTGAATTAGCATAGGATTGGGAAAAACTGCAACTGTTTTGGTGCCCATTTTCCCTCTTGCTGACTGGCGTCATGCGAGCAAGCTCCCTCCTCCTTCCTCCCTTGCGTTCCTCTCACCATCCTTCTTCGCGCGCACATGATTTCTCGCCCCCGCCCCCTGTAACCGCTTTTCCCTCTCCTTTCTCAGCACGCGCCTTTTTTCTTTCTCCTTCTTGATCATTTGAATCTTGGACCCATTTCGTGCTATCCTTCGCGCTCTTCCTCTTCCCGCTCTCAGATCCGCGCTCGAAAACCCAGTTGATCCTCTCTCCCCACCCAACCAAGGAGAAGCGTCATGTAAGTTCTTACTGCACGACGATTCTGATTGGTTGAGGTCTAGTTAGGAGGATCAACATGGCTTTCGATGGGCGGCCACTTTCAAACCCTCCTATGCCCTCCTCTGTCTCACCCTTCACCCTTCTCCGCATCTCTCTCCCTCCTCGCAACTATAAATTATGTCGGCGCCCCCGCAAAACTCTCTCTCAACTCATCGGCCAGCTTCCGGAAAGTAGTGGCTAGGTGATGTGTACGGTGCGAGTCGGAAAGTCCTGACGAGCCGTTGTAGACTGGTTGGCGGTGCGCTGGATCGCCACGACGAACTGTGGGATCCGGGCAAGCCACGTCGAGACTAAGTTGGCAGGGTGACGATCGCAGTGGCGGAGGATGATGCGTGGCGGTCGGGATCGTCGGTGTCAGAATGTGGACAGGTGATCTGAGTTGACTGGATGACTGGCCCGGGGCCGTGTTGGAATTTGGTGGCGATCACGCCCTCTTGGTTGCGACTTTATTCTTTGGCATGAATTTGCGGCGGTAAAGCCGGACTCTCTTCCTTTTTTTCTCGGTTTCAGTGTAACCCTTCCTTCCGATCTTGATGTCCCCGTCTCTCTCTGTCGCATCCCTGCTTCTCTTTCTTCCTTGATGAGGATGGTTCTATGTGATACGTTAAAAGTTGGCATGTGATGGAATGGGTGTGATAACTACGTTAAACAGGTTTCTTACGGAACTTTTCCATTAGTTTCCTGGGTAGTCTTGTGAACGGTGGATGCGCGTGGATTCTTCCCTTAGCATCACCTTGTTGAGGAATTGCATGATTGTCATTTTCGCACCTTCCACAGTGAATGCATGCATGGGAGATGAGAGTGAACGGGTACGAAACCCATTTTGATTAGGGCGAGTCGATGGCAGGGGCAATGTTGTTGGGATTTGGAAATGCACGAATGCTTTGATTGGTGATGCTGCAAATACATATGCGGCACGCGATTTAAGTACAAAACAACGACTGCGTCTCGCCTCGCTTGAGTTTTTCTTTCTCTTTCTCCGAACCCTCTATTTCTCCTGTTTGGCTTTCCCGACTGGATTGTTAGGATTGATTACATGCACGCTATGACTGGTTAAATTATTCCTGATTGTTTGCCATGTGGGCTAACGGGTTGAATCCGACTAGGCGTCAGCCTCCCGCATCCCCTCTCCGCCCTTTCCTGTATAACGAGGATATGACGCGTATCTCTGAGTGGGACATACGAGAAGTTGTCGCAAAGATCGGTGGGCAGTATTATTTCCCTCCTGAAAATCGGTGTTCTGGGTTCGTAGGTGCTGGGTTTGTCATTGTGGATACGCACTTCCCGCCGTACTCGCTACTACTACCCTTTAACGAGTTGATCGTCATCCCGTGGTCGGCAGTGGCACCCCATTGGCCTAATACCTTGTGCAGTGATTGCCAACGCCTCGATCACTACGAGTCGAAGGGGTTCCATTATCGAGCGCGGAACGAGGATGAGCACAAGGAGAGAGTCACGCGATTAAGACCATCCACGCCGGACTCAGAATTGTGTAACGTACGGCGTCGGAAGATCATGCGAAAACGGGATATCAAACACGTGCCCGTCCCCTTCCAGTCCAAACGACGAGCCGTGGCACGGTGGGAAGTCCGACAGTACTTTTTGGATTGAAATCAAAACTTCCCCGCGTCGTGAGTCCCGCGCGCGCCGAATCTTGCCAGAATCGCTCACTTCGTCAGACCAACACGGGGGATTTCAGTTCTGTCTGTGTCCCCACACTCAATTTTTCAAAAATCCTTGGCACACCCCATCTTGCTGTTTTTCGGGGCCTCCTGTCCACACCCTAAGCACTCTGAACAGAAAGCAGCGCAGGGCGTGAGGTTGCACGTCACACGTGTCACCCTCTCCTTCCCCTTCCCCCTTTCCTTTAACTACCGCTGACTTGTGCTTATCTTTTCGTGGGCAAGTCTCGCCATAATTGGAGTGGAAGAAGCGTCGACAGACGCTGCACCAAAGCGAGTCTGAACAAACTACTCTTAACTCCACAAAACCATCATCCCCCATGTCCACTACTAGGTTCTTCTTATATTTAAGTGGGGAAGCTAGTGATAGATCGAATCGAATTGTCCACAAGTCTGGGGCAATAGGATCAGGAAAGGCAGGAGTTGCGCACAAAACATTCCCAAAGGCCGTTTTGACCACACCCTGGATATGGGGCAATACCGAAATCAGGACTTGAAGGACCCTGACCCAAAAAAATTGGTAACTCATGGCTTCATTCCATTCGAACAGTTGATTTTCTGTCATCCATGGCCGGAAAGAGACTAAGTATTTTTTCTTGTCCATCTCGATTACATCATGACCTTTCTTGAGCATCCACGTAGCTATCTGCTTCGCACTCGCTATGTAGGTTACACGGTTACAGTACTCATGGCGAAAGATGCCTCGTCTAGGGGCTACATTCAACTTAGTCTTTATTTTGCCTACAATCTCCTCCAACGTGGTACCTCGATTGCGAAGTCATGCCTTCTCATTAGAGTATCCTGAAGAAAAGCCGCTCTGGTGTTGAACCATGGTGCCTACTCCTGCAGAGCTACCTGGACCGGTGAATAACGGCTGAGTAGGTACGATGGCCGTGCTTGCATGTCCCCCGTTGATCCGCTTATCCGGAAGAGGGCAGGACCTGGAGATATGTCCCTGCGCAGTTATAACATAACCTATTGTCGGTGTAGTGCGCATTCGCCTGAGTAGCCATCTTGATCGAAGCCACACAAAACGTAGTACGACCTCTACGTTGGTTACTTCGTGTCACTGAGTGAAAGTTAACAATCGTGACGTTTCACAGGAAAGATAGCGATTGAGCAAACCACCAATGATAAGCCAGAGAGAGAGGCTCAAGGAGAGAGGGAGAGAACTGAACACATTGAAGTCGATGAAACCCGAACGCAACTTCCAAAGAAAGATAGAACATGAAGCACATAGCGAAAAACTCGCTTGGCGTTGACCCGACCGGTTTCGCACGGCCGCCAAACCACGCTCATCAGGGGTCTAGAAGTCTTAGCGAATGGTAGTTCGTAGACCGCTTTAAGTGTTCAGTTCAGCCGTAGACAACGCCTCAAAGGCTCGGTACTAGCCACTAGAGAGTTCGAAAGAGTGAAAAAATACTAAAACATCTAACATCCTATAGAAGGTACTAGAGGCCTAAATAGGAATAGCCAAAAATCTACCCGAAAAAGCACGAAAAGACAGGCCCTAAGGACTACCGCTATCGTAACAGTCCAAGCTAGTTGCATTCAAACAAAAAACATGGAACATTCCTAGCTTCCATGGCCCGTACAAAAACCGGTATGACCGGTAAGACCCCCCATCACAAAACAATTCAATCTCGATCCACTACACCCCTGCAACGAAAAAAACCTCGAATCATTCCTCACTTCAAGAGCCGTACAGAAACGGCAAAGACCCCCCGTCACAAAACAAATCAAAAAGTCATCATGTAGTCCTAAAATCGGACCCGCCTTCCAAACATTTAGGAGTTAGGCCTTCCGAGATCTCCACCTGATGCAGAGCCCCCGGGTGTTGGTTAGTGTAGGCTGGTAGGTTGGACAGGACTGAGTTCTGATTGAGGGATGCTGGACCCGGTTTCCAGCAAATGTCCTTTTGAGGGCGGGTCGGCGGGGCCCACTTTCATGACTCAGGAGGGGACATCAGAATGATTTAACCTCCATGGCAGACATATTCATCGATAGACAGTAGGAATAAGAGCATTTGCCGCTATGCGGCTTTGCTTAGCCAAGCAATATATTCATTTCGTGGTTTTATGCAATTTGCTTGGTACCTTTTCTGTGCTTCATGCTCATTTTTGGAATAATTTTTAATACAGCGAGAAGGGAGGGTTGTTTGTGAGGTATTCCCGCCGCCCTCTTTTCTCTCTCTTTTTTTTTTTTTTTATAAAGGACGACGGCCTTGAGATATTATCATTGAGCTGACCTGCCCAAGGCAATTCATTAGTAGTTGGTTTTCACTCATCAAGTTCCATCATCTGGATTCGAACACAGGTTTGTATTTCAACACTGTCAGTTCATGGGTGTACCCACTGAGCTAAGACTCTTGGGTCTCTTTTCTCTTTTTTTGAAAGGGCGACGGTCTTGAGATATCATCATTATCATTGAGCTAACCGCCCCCCTGGCAATTCATTAGTAGTTGGTTTTACTCGTCAAGTTCCATCATCCCACTAGCAAAGAGGATTGAATTGAACGCCTGAACCTGAATCTGGACGCGTTTGTGGAAAGTTGCACAAATTTGAGATTGAACTGCTTTTCTGCACGCGTGCTTGAAACACGTCTAGATTCGGATGTTCCATCTAATCCTCTTTGCTAATGGGACCTTGCCCCTGGGTTCGAACTCAGGTCCGTATTTCAACAGTCCAATGGTGTACGCACTGAGCTAGGCTCTTAGGTGCCAGCCTCTTTTCAGATCTATACAATAAGCATCAGATCCCACCACCCTGGATTATTCATTTTTCACCCTCTATTACGAAGATCAACGGTCATAAATGAACAATAGGGGCTACTAGTGGGATCTGGCCCTAAGAAGATCAATTCTTCCAAAAAAAAAAAAAAAAACAAGGTCCAGACGTCTGAGGGGGTTTTCAGATCCCATTCTCTGCTCAATATGTATTTTGCCAACCATACACAGGCATGCTTGCAGTCTGCCAGAATGGCTTTGATTGGCCATTTGGCCAGCCATCCTTGCGCAGGGGCCACGCTAATCTACTCTGTGTCGCTCCAATTTGACCGGGTGTCCTGAAGGACTGGGCGCGAAACTCTGGAAAAATAATGGTGCCCTCCAGCTCTTCTGCCACCTCCCTGAATTTTTTTTATTTATTTATTTTATTCCCCACACCCMCCCCCCCCCCTTCCTTGAAATTTTTGAGGTTGGCTCAGAGCCAGAACGCTGTGGTACAAAGAATGGACTTATTCGAGCTGTGGAAGGCCTTAAAGAAGGTTCCTTCACAAAAGCAAGCCTCTCTGCAATTGTTACGATCGCTGCAAATAACCGCATCCTCGACATGGTTAAACTCAAAAGGGATGGACATTCCTTCTACCTGTGCCAGGTGTGAATGGGGTTGGGAAACTGCGCCTCCCCTCTGGTTATCCTGCCCACTCTCCAGGGTCATCTGGGAGTGGTGGAAAGAAAAGTGGAAGGGTTTCTCGGATTCCCCGGGTGATTGGGGGGAAGACTTCATTCTGCATGCGAAATGGACAGCTAATGGAAACTTCACGATTGGAGTGGGTTATGTAGCTTTGATTTGTAGAGGAATCATTTTTGAGGCAATCTGGACAGCCAGAAATGCCGAAGTTTTCCTTTCTGAAACAACGATAGCTGGGCTACATTCATGTAATCAGATAAGGGCAGCTATTAGATTAGTGGGCCCCGAGAAATCACAGCCCCGAGAAAAAACAAAAACCAAATATCTGTACGAAACGATGTATCAATGGGATGCTGGACCCGGCTTCCAGCAGGCGCCGCTCCCCACCAATAGATGGAGCAGCCCGACAGGTAAGTCCTCAATTCTGACGGTTCTCTTACCACCGCCAGGATAGAGGGATATCGCAAGGGCCTTCCTAAAAAAAAAAAAAAAAAAAAAAAAAGTGATCAGAGCGGACTGCAAATCAAAAGGGTTTCATGGTTGTTCAGGACATGGGCTAAAGGGGCATCCTTTGCATCTATTTCATCAGAAGGTAAAATGTGTTATGCTCAGTGGTTGCTACCGGACTACCCTCTTCACCCGAATAGAACGCCCGGTCATTATAGCTGCATTTGGCCCAACTTGCAGTCCAGATGCGGCGATAATGGCCGGGCGTTCTATTCGGGTGAAGAGGGTAGTGGAGGAGTAGAGGAGTGGTGCGACAGCTCCGAAAAGGCGCTGCATTTGAAAATCAGGTAGGCCGTTTTAGGCCGTCAGGTAAAAGATGGAATTTGTGATCTCTGTTACGCTGCCTCCGCGAGTTGGGAGTTTTTTTGAATAAAGGAAACATTGCAGTAGTCATTGCGTGGGGTGCTGTCTCGGTCTTGTTTTGGGGCTTTCTGTTTCGTTTTTCTCCTTCTCACCTTTTTCTGCATAACATTTTAAGTGTGAGGCAGTCTTGGTTTGGGGCTTGGCCGGTGATGTCTCGCCTCTAAACCAGGTTGCGCGATCTTTGTTAGGGAGCCAGGCCCGATTCCTGGCTTTGTAAATATAAGGGACGCCGGGCCCGGTTCCCGGTTTTTGTGAGAAAAAAAAAACAGGGTACCCTTTGGGGCCCAGTAGAGCGCTATTCTGAAAGGATAGCTTAATTTTTTTTGACGTGCTTCAAGTTTATCTGGTTTTCTTTTGGAAAGCACTTATGATAAGGACGCTGGACCTCATTTCTGGCATGGGAGAAGAGTTTAATACAGGTGCAGAATGAGCTGGTCTCATAAGCTAAACTGGCTGAGGCTGCCAGGATTTGTGAGGTCCCCGGCCTCTTTCGGACCATTGTTTTGTAATAATATTTTTCAATGCTTAAAAAAAAAAAAAAAAAAATCAGAAAAAAAAAAAAAATAATAATAATAATAAAAATCGAGGTTTCGAAAGTGGTGAGGCGGGGCCCAATGTCAGCTGGGGTCTAGTCCCACCTACAGCGTTGAGTTTTCTCAACGCTGAGCTTTCTATCACGTGTGGCATGGTGGGACGGAGCTCTGCCGCTGATGTATTGCGAATCTAACGGTACCAAAATACAGGAGAATAACCTATTAGATTTAGTCATTTTGTAGAATTTTTTTTTGACGTGAAATCCGTTTTGTAGTATGCGTTGGCCCATTTGGTTTGGGCGGGAAGCCATTTTCCGTTGAGAAAACTACCCTACCGAGGGTAGGGTACGTTTCTCAACTTCAGTGCCTTTCCTTTTTTTTGTTTTTTAAGTCCTCGTTGCATCCTGAAAGGAGGAGCTCTGACAGCTGTGTTTGGCTGTCTGGCATCAAACTCGTTTCCTTCTTTGGGCAATGAATGCATTTGGCCATCCACGTCTTCCCTGTCCATTTTACAAATGGTGACCTCCTGTCCCCTCACCACGGGGCGTATCCTTTTTTCACGGAGACGTTCACTCCCGACTGTTCCAGACATGTTTCATTTCTCGGAGTTACGTTATAAAAAATAAGGAGAAAAGCTGTTTCTAGCATTTTTTCCAGTTTTTTTTATTTCTTTTTTCGAGTAGTTTAATGTCGAAATGGCGTCACACCGTTGAGTTTTCTGAACTCAACAACCGTAGGTGGGACCAGACCCCTGAAATCCGACCATCATTCCCATCCACAGACATTCGAGGAAACCCAGGGGCGAGGTCCCACTAGCAAAGAGGATAGGATTGAAGACCTGAATCTGGACGTGTTTGTGGAAAGGTGCAGAATGTCGCGATTCAACTGCTTTTCTGCATGTCGGCTTAAAACACGTCCAGATTCAGGATATTTATCCAATCCCCTTCGCTAGTGGGACCTCGCTCCAGGTGTTATTAGTACGCCCGACGGCTCGTACCGTTGGCTGGTGCTGTTCGGCGTATAGACCTTCGCTCCCTGGGGCGTGGTCCCACTAGCAAAGAGGGTCGGATCGAATGCCTAAATCTGGCCGTGTTTGTGAAAAGGTGCAGGAAATCGAGATTGAACTGCTGTTCTGCATCTCTGAATAAAACACATCCAGATTCAGGCATTCGATCCGATCCTCTTTGCTAGTGGGACCTCGGCCCAGGTCATTGTTTTTTGTTTTTTTGTTTTTTTGTTTTTTTATTTATTTATTTATTTATTTATTTATTTATTTATTTATTTATTTATTTATTTTAAGGGTCTCGTACATAGCAGTTAACCACGTTCTTAGGAACTGGTTGATAGACACGGGACACGGTCCAAAAAGAGGAACAGGCGACTGTTGCCGGACAGATTTGCAGAGTGCTGTACAAACCGTGGGCTACCCCTGCTGAGCAAGCGAAAGTTAGAGAGGATATTCAGGCTGCTGTTTACTGGATTAGGATTCTCAGAGTGCTGCTTATAGCGATGCCCTTTTTGAAAGCATCCGTGACCAAAGCGTTTGGGGAAGTTCTTAAAGCCTATCCCCCGGAACAAAACAAGCAAGAACCTCGCTTGGTTAACCGAAGATACGATCTCCACCCTCGAGCAAAGCCCCGAATCAGCAAGTATCTCAAAGTGCAATCTCATCATGGGTGGCACAAAGTAGAGGTTGTGACTCAGGACGCCTTGGTGCAGAGAGTGTAGATGGTACGGTCATAAGTCGGGCGATGCTCAATGCCCAAAAAAGACTGCACAGAAATCCACAGGGCAAACATCAGACAGGGGTCCTTCTTCTGGGGCCCCTCCGCTTGCTATCGGATCGGACAAATCAAAAGGGCCTGTTCCCTCTGATACTGAGAAGGCTTCAAGTAGTGGGGATGCAACTCCGGCCCCCCCATTGCCCGTGGTCGGGGTGGCTGGGACTATTGCTCCGCCCCCTTCCGTGTTGACAGTTGGTGCTAATCTCAACCCGCCAGCTCTGCACGTGCCTCTACCACAGCAAAACCCATTGACAGCACAGAACACTCTGGTATCTGAGTCTGCTCACAACGTTTATGAAACCACCGGTGATGCTGCGGTCCTTTCCTCTCCAGCCTCATATGGAGGACCGGAGGTGGCTATGCGACCTCAAAAAGACTTTTCTCTTGTGCAGAGAAGGAAGGGTTTAGTGGGTGGACCTAGAACACAGGCCCCCGCGCCATACGCTAGACCCGTCCAGGGCACTGCTCAAGGTACGGTTGCAGACATTTCGACGTCTGGTACAGAAAAACGAGTTTCGTGGGCTGACATGGTAGAAGATGAACAGTTGGGTTTGCCTCAACATGGAGGCACGCTCGAAGATACGGACCGAACTGATTACCAACAACATGCTACGAACTCCGGACTGCAGGTCCGTGCACCGACCTTCCCAGGATCTCTTCTGGAAGCCATGGCTGCTGGCCAGCCGGCAGTAGTTGTCCCTTTGGTCTTTTTAGCTATTGATGGTAACTTGAATTTACTCACAGCTGTCTGGACAACTTACCATACCTCACTTTCAGCTTCACAAAGAGCCGGTTCATGATTTGGTTATGTCGGAAGTCACGAAATGGCTAGTTCCGGCGTATTGCATCAGATCCTACCCTGGAATGGATTGGGTCTGATTGACGCCAACGAGTCCACAAGGCCGAACGGATATCCTTTATTTTCCGATAATTGACGCCATAGCTAATCGTGGTTCGACTGCTGCGGCTGCCCTCCCTGGACTCCGATGGACTCCGCTCCAACTTTTCAAAAACCCGGCTGGTCAAACGGCTACGGATACCAAGTGGTATGACTGTTGGACTGGGGCTATCCTTACACAGGTGGATTCACACATCCCTTGGCACAGAAGCATGTTCTCCAACCAATTCCTCCTGCTCAAATGTCAGGACTGGCAACCGTAGAACAACTTGAATGGACAAGCTCCGAATACTGTCATGGAACGTCCGGGGACTGGGTTCTCGCAGAGTTGCAGTAAAGAGAACATTGATCAAGACCTTGGTTAGGAATAAAGGAGCGCAGGTCATTCTGTTACAAGAGACTAAATTGGACACTGCGGCGATTGAAGAGCAAATGGGCTGGTGGTTGGGCCCCCAATTCTGGGAACCGGCCCGAGGAACCTGAGGAGGCGTCGCAATACTCATTGCGCGAACTGCTTCGCTTGTGGTGACTGATTTCAGGACTGATCACAATGGAAGATGGGCTTGGATTCGATTTGAAATGGGCCAACAGCAATGGGCCGTTTTCAATCTGTATGCCCCTACGAATGTGCCAGATAGAGTCGAACTTTTTAGATCCCTCCCCTGGCTTGTACCACAGGTTGAAAATGTTATTTTGGGGGGAGATTGGAACACTACGCTTATGCCTGGAATGAACTCCTTGAGAGTAGGTCCGGTTACAACAGATGCTGCCCATCTTTCTAATTTTGGTATGATTCATGGATTCTCTGATGTTTTTCGTTTATTACACCCGTTTGAAAAGGGATACACTTTTTTTGCCTCTGGGGCACATGCTCAGCATTATATTCCACGTAGCCGAATAGATCTGTTCCTGGCATCAGATTCAGTTTTACATAGGATTTCTCGTTGTTTTGTGGCATCATTTTTGGGATCGGATCATTTGCCTCTCTTTTTGGATTTTTTTCTTCACTCTTCAATCCGAATGGGCTCTGACCGGGTGATGCTACCTGAGTGGGTTGTCAAGACCGATGATTTTAGACGGTTCATGCGTCAATTTTGGGTTCAATGGCGTTCTTCACAACCGCTTTTCCCCTCATTGGCTGATTGGTTTCAGGGCGGATTGAGAGTTGTCCTTGAAAGAGGACAGCTCATAAAAAAACTTATCGTTACCAACTCCCGTACTCAGTTGTCAAAGGTTAATGACCGAATGGCTGAACTTATGCGTACAGCGGCAATGCCAGGGGTGGACAAGGCGCAGCTGATGGCAGATATGGACCAACTGAGACAGCAATGGACCATGAATGTGCAGCCGGCAGTGAGAACTATCACACACCGGAAAAAAACAACATGGCTTGTGAAAGGAGACCGAATGACAGCTCCTTTTTTTTAGGGACGCCGCTCTCCTGTGAAGACAGGAATGATCCTTGCTATGAAACACCCGTTCCAGGATGCACAACCCCTCGCAATAGATACACTGTCCATTGTGCGTAATGTATCGTTGTTTTATGAGAGTTTGTTGGCTTCGCAAGCTCAACACACTGAGCTTGGCTTGCTTGACCAATTCCATGAACCTGTCTGGTCTAAGTTAGACAGGAAACTGTCACCTGGACAGTCTGCACTGCTGGAAAGTGAAGTGACCTACCAGGAGACTGTTGATGCAGTTAAATAATTGGCTGACCAGAAAACACCTGGTATTGACGGACTGCCTTCCCTCCTTTTCAAGAGGTTTTCCCCTCTTCTCATACCTGAACTCTTGACTGTGTGTCAAATGGTTTGGAATGGAGCTGATTTGTCTGCTACAGCATTGGAAGGCGTCATCACCTTTGTCTTTAAGAAAGGGGATCGCACAGATGTTCGTAACTATAGGCCGATAACATTGATGCCTGTGGTGTACAAGATTTTTTCGAAAATTTTGGCGACCCGATTGCAAAAAGTATTGCCTACGATAATTCACCCTTCTCAAACTGGGTTTCTGCAAGGGAGGCAAATACTATACAATGTTATGACTGTAGAAAGATTCATGGAATGGGTGTCCTCAACGGGAGATCAATTTGCGGTTATTCTCTTGGATTTAGAGAAAGCGTACGATCGTGTCGGTTGGGAATTTCTTCAAGCTACGATGACTGCCTTTGGATTTGGTTGGTATATTCATAACCGGTGTGGCCATGGGTTGTGTTTGATAGACACCCTGACTCTATACTCCTTTCCCGTGATTTACTGCTGGCCGCTGATTTTACGCCGACTATGGACTGTGTAATAAATGCGTCTAAATCAGATCACAAGACATCTCGCCCCCTTTCGGGTGATTCGAAAGAGTGGCACGCGCCCAGCAGCTTAGGGTTGAATTTTACGGCCGACACCTTCGATATCGGCCGCTAACTCTTCTTTGCCCTGCTCGGCTATCTTCCTCCCACTACCGTAGAGCATAGAAGGACCGACGCTTTCGACAGTCTTTGCTCAAGTAGAAAACTAACTAGACGACCCCCCTGCCACGCCAGACCCGTCCTTAGTGAACTGGACCCCTCGACAAGAGGGAGGAATCCACATGCTATGCAACTGTAGATTCACGCTCACATCGTGAAGAATAGAGATAAGGTCATCTTCCCCCCGTATTCCTCGCAGTTTCTCCAATTGCAGTTCCGTTCCCTCACGAAGGAATTACGCCCTACAGAGTTTCTGACAACCGGGCCTCCTTTCACGTAAAAAACGGGAATAGGGGAGGCGATTTTCCCACTCCAGGAGATGAGGAATAGACAGGGTTAGGGTTTACCTGCCACAAGTGCCTCACAGAACAGAACCTTCCGGTGACTCCGCAGTCGGGAAGAGAGGCCGGGCGAGACTAGTGTCGCACCTCTACTACTCGGTCGATTCAGCCCAGGCACAGGCCAAGTCGGACAGCCCCCCCTTTATCGCAAAATACGGTCCTTGGTGGACCGGGCCCCCTGGCCCGAAAGGATACCAACGGGCCGCTTGCAAGTAGGTGTCAGAGTATTGAATCTAACCGGAAACCCTGAGAGGGGAGGAGATTGCCACTCCCTCTGAATATAAAATCTCCTATTCGCTAGCTCACAACAGACGCACTCTCTACAGCGTCCTAGTCATGCAGGCACCTTTTCCGCTAACATCTGACCTGTGCAAGTTGGCTCACCTAACCCGGAGAGAAACAATAATACATTCGAATACCTAGATACTCTCGGCTGCCACGGTGTCACCTGGTTGGGACTTACAGTATATCCCTCCGGCCAGATTATAGCCTGAAAGAGGAAAGGCTGTTATAACCCCATCCCACTATTTAGGCGAATATAGTAAAGCCAACGGATCCGATAAGTACAGTGCTGAGTCTAAGGCGACCAAGATCAGACAACAGTGCCCAACCGTCTGATGGGCGAGACAGACGCGCCTCGAGACGGTCGGAACTCTTATTCTAGATAGTGCAGTGCTCGACCGAAAACATACGTTAGTTTTGAAAAAAACACAGTCTATTAGTTGTTATTCACTGAGGCTCTGGTCACATACACAGAGACATTAATTGTCGCTGGGATATGAAGATGTCTTACCATCATAGCTCGCTCCCTTCGATGTCGACTTTTCTGAGCTCCGCGTTGCTGGTCGTCCCCTATACCGAAAAAGAGCCTCGATACATAGACACTCCTCCTATAGTAAAGGTATTACCCCTTTTCCATAAGAAGGACGCGAAAAACCTTCGCGTTCTTCGGTTCAATATGTTTGGTGTATTCTCAAAAGCCTTCACCCGCCACCTTCTCCCTTCCCTTCAGTCTGTCCAACCCTTCATCTCCTCCATTCCATTCCACCTATTTCTCCCAATGACGGGCAAAGGACAGTCCCACCCAACGCATGCCAGCTGCTCTGCTTCCCAGGCATCGGCGCTGCTGCGTGAACTACCGTTTCGCCCGTGCTGAGCGCCCCGGGCTATGGCGGCTAGACATCGTCAACTAAACCCTAGGCATGAAGCTCGACGCCGCGTGCTTAGTGCGCTAATGCGCCGCCGCAACGCAGGTCCCGTCTCTCACTTCCTATTTCATGCGTTTTGCTTATGCTATTGATAATAACTATTAGCGGCGAGCAAATTGGAAGACGGGCTTTATTCACTATTTCACGCGTTTCCTTAGTTTTTTTTTCCTGTTTCTTTTTGCTATGGGAGGGAGGTGCCCACACGGCTGGCGTCTGTGGCCATCGATCCGTTTCTTCCAAGTGATTTGCTTCAACTCTTGCCTTATATTGGGGAATTGTGCAAGCGTGTACCCTTTTTTTGCGTACTAGTTAGCTTTTGCGTACTAGTTAGCCTCGGCCCTGGTCATTGTCACTTCTCCCTACGGTCAGATCTTGCCCCGGGGCAAGGTCCCACTTGCACGGATGAAGAGATTCTGGCCGTTGATCTTTGCTATCCTATCTACGGCCAATATCTCTTAATTCGTGTAGGTGGGACCTAGCCCCCGGGCTGTGTTTTCCCTGCGAAAATAGGCACATGCCTCCTCGCCGTTCCCCTTTTTTTTTTTTTTTTTATTTGTCAGTTTTTCCCTTGCCATTTTGTTTTGTGGCATTGCTCCTCGGCGGTCGGGCCCTCTTCTTGTGCTACCTACCGCAATTCGGGGGTCGGTTCCCACCTACGGCGATTCTTTTTTTTGTTTTCCCTTTTTCTAAGAACTTCATTTCTGACCGTGGATCAACGGTCCCGATCTGGCATTCCGAGCGAGTGGGACCTCGCTCCCGCCCGCGATACGTTCCTTGATTCCCACACCTCATCTACAGTTAGGGCCAGATCCCACTGGCAAAGCGAATTGGAAGAAGTGTATGAATCTGGACGTGTTCCACGCAGAGGTGCAGAATAGTAGATCACTCAGAACTTTTTCGCACCTGTCCATAAACACCTCCACATTCCGACATTCACTACAATCCTCTTTGCCAGTGGGATCTTAGGCCGTAGTCAGCGGACATAAAACCAAACAAGAGCCTAGCTCAGTGGGTACACCTGTGAACTTTTGAAAATACACACCCGTGTTCAAATCCAGAGCCGTAATCCCGTTAGCAAAGAGCATCGGATTGAATGTCTGAATCTGGACGTGTTTGAGGACAGGAGTAGGAAATCGAGATAGAACTGCTTTTCTGTACCTCTGCTTAAAACATAGCCAGATTCAGGATTTCTATCCTATCCCCTTCGCTAGTGGGACCTCGATCGAGATGATGGGTGAAGTTCGAAAGCCAACGATTTCTGAATTGCTTGGGGCGGG
>BFEA01000003.1:8601115-8619082 GCA_003427395.1 Chara braunii
CTCTCTCTCTCTCTCTCTCTCTCTCTCTCTCTCTCTCTCTCTCTCTCTCTCTCTCTCTCTCTCTCTCTCTCCCCCGCTACATCACCTCCGATGCGGGCAGTCCGTCGCCTCACGCCTACACCGAGTCGTCAACCCGCTTAGTCCGAGTACGCCAGCCAAGTTCGCCCGTGCGTCACAGTCCGTCGTGGCCCGCACGTCAACCCCGCCTACCCGACACCATCTCGTCGGGTCGCCCGACTCACTTCTGCTCATCTTCTCACTTACTTGTTAGTCGATCCTCACTGACCGCAGTAACTTCCAAATTCTGAGAGAGCAAACTAATCTCGATTGCGAAATTTATAGCGTGCATGCTTGCGCGATGAACCTGGGATTATGCCTAAGTGAGGGATCCGAAGGGGAAGAGAAGGAAGTGCCTACGCCTGCATGGCCAAGCCGCGGCGTGGGGGACGCAGCCACACTCCACGCATCGATCCGGTCATGCAGTCGCTCAGGCCAATTAGAGTGGAGGATGAGGTATGCACGACAGAGGGGAAGAAGGTGGGGAAACACGAGAGAATCAAGAAGGAGTACAATTACAATCACGCCCGCCAAAAAATACAGTTACATGTAGGATTAAGGGCGCGATATAGTTAGAGCCCACTTCCCACTGCAGTGAGAGGTGCGCGAGCAAGAAGCGTGGCGCAACAGAATTCCAGAGCACCTAAATTCCTAGTCTAAATCCTATTTGCAACAAGAAATTATGAAAAGCTTAAAAGAAACAATTTCAAGAGCCCGTCATCCGTTGTAAATTTGAAAACGATATTCCCGCGCGCTAATCGCACCAAAATTCCTATCTCCCACAGCAGAACAAGAAAGAAGTTATGGCAACCGTTATTCATCGCGCTCATTGAGGCGCGGTTACTCAATCGTCATCGAGGGACTTTCCCGGCTCTGGTCCCGAAAGAAAAAAAAAGAAAGAAGCGAGGATATCCATACAACTTGCCCGACCAACCCTCCATTTTTCACCCGACCAACCAGTTTCCAACCCCTGAAGTCGGTTCGCGCAGAAAGTCGTGCGATTGCAGAAAATAGTTCGTCACAACGCGACGTGGTGTTCGAGTTTGACACGGGCCGCGGTGGGTAGGGTCAGAGGGGCACTCGTGGCAAGGAAGGGGGCAGCGAGGACACTCCTGTTTGCTGACTTGGCCCAGGGCCTCCATATTCACCTCATGCTGGGAACCCTGTTGCACAGGGAGGATTTTATGTCACTTGCACAATAATTTTTCTTTAGTGTATTCGGGGGAAGATGACGAGAGCTACTCTCTGTTTCGTGCTTCTGCTAGTGGTGTTACGGGCTGGCACACTGGAGGAAGGGAAGGGCTGCCTTCCTTGTGAGGAGGCTTGACTTCATGAGGTTTCCTGTCGTTTTCTCCATCGCTTCCACGTGGCATGATCAGGGGTGGTTGGAGAAAGTGGGCAAAATTGGGGAGACCCAGTCTCACGCGGGGTGGGGGATAATCTATGTTTTTGGTTTGTAGCATTGGGAACTGTGGGGGTTGTGTTTTCGAAGGAGTGCTCAAGGCTGAAGGGTGAAATCTTGAGGACGTGCCATCAGCCTTCCTTCTGTAAGGGCAACTGTTGAAGACTAATCTCATGGAGGCGCGGGGTTGGTGTGTTTTAGCCTCCTTTCTGTTCACGATCAGCGGGTAAACCTTATCTCAATACCTTTCCGTTCATGATAAGGCGGTAAACCTTGTCCTAATACAGTTCTTTGTAGGTTTCATTGTCTTGATCACAAGGATTGATGCTTCTTCTTTTCGTAGTTATAGTATGTTCCTACGGGTTGATATCCAATCCAGCCTAAAAGTAAACAATCTGCCACAAGTAACCAAAAATGTCTTGGATGAATGGGTCTAAAAGCTGAACTTCGTACGTACGAAGTCACTGTGTTAATACAAGGTAGAGCAAATAGTGAAACAAAGATGAGCTATTGCAGCAACAACTCCTAATTTATCCGCTATACTACGAAGAATTGCATAAATAAGTGAGAAAATACCTATGTTACCAAGCCGGACGTCGGGGACCCAAATGAAAGTCTTGGGTTGTCCGTTCGGACAACTAGTCGGATGTCCTCCCGGGGCAGTCTGTCTGAGCCCCAATCCCCCCCCCCCCAAAAAAAAAAAACTATGTTATGCTTAGTTTGCACTTTGTTTGTACTTTGTTTGTGCCTTTCCTTGTTTTGGTCTTTGTTTTGGTTTTTGTCTTGGTTCTTGTTTTCGTTTTGAAAATGCTCTTCGTGATAGGCTTGTAGCTTGTAATGGTGGTAGAGATACGAGGTGTGAAAAGAGAAATCCTCGTGGAATCTAGATGAGTAGGTGAGTGGGAAGAGACAACTGCTACCGCGGACACCCTCTTGAGCCTGGTCGGTGATGCCGTGCTCGATTGGGTGGTCCCCCCACTTTTTGGAAACTGAACAACTTTCGCCTTGGGGTCACATCAAAATTCTTTATCAAATTTAAATTTTAAACTAAAAAATAAAATCAAAGACACTCCCAATTTTTATTTTTATTTTCGTGCTGAAAATGGAGTTTTCCGAGCCCGAACGTCCGGGACCCCCCTGACTGTCCAGCCAGGACGTCCTATCGGACAACTGGTAGCCTAGAAAAATACCATTCTGGCACTATGTGAGCTGCAGTTGACATAACAGAGATTTCGTCAAAACGGACATATTTTATCTTTTGAACGAAATTGAAAATCCAAACTGGGGCCAAAATTTGATGAAATTTCGGGTACGGTGTTCTGAAAATGCCTTACCCGCTCGATGTATCTGGACTCCGTAAAAGTCCAGATACGTCTACGGGGTACGACGTTCTTTGGCTGACTCCAAATACATTGAGGGGGTAGGGCGTTTTCAGAACGCCATACCCGAAATTTCATCAAATTTTGGCCCCAGTTTGGATTTTGCAAGGAAAATGAGCGATAGCGAATTTCAGAAACCAAGCAGCACCATACACATGAGACCAGATAGTCGTGACTTTGAACCAAAAACAGAATTGCATCATGAGACCCACCAAATACGAGCACATCAAAAACTCATAAGTGACAATGTTCAAATAGTCTCATCATCGTCAACAAAAAACCAATGTCGAGATCCTATCTGGCGCTCTGCGCCCAGACTACAAATGGCAGATCCTATCTAGCCTATGTACAATGCCGCTGGTGACGTCAACAGCTCCCCGAAGTACGAGGAGATCTCAGCCAATGTCGTTCGCCTCAAGCAACAGGTATGTCTCTCGTATCACTCACAACCTCGATCCCCCACTCACAGATGCCACGTGCACCCAAGGACCACCACGCGCCCCATCTAGCATACAGCAACGCAGCAGCTCGGCTATGGTTGCCTGCTTGTCCAGCTCGCCCGTGAGCGCGTGAGCGCTGACCAATGTTAGGGCAGTAGCGCTTAGGCAGCATGCAGCTAGTGCCCGAATGCCGAGTGCTGGGGCAGAAACTTTCCTAAATGGAAGTGACATGCCTGCTGCGTGCCACCTGCCTGCATTGGGCCTCGGTCCAGAAGCTTCCGCTAGGCCCCGTGAGGCTGAGCCCCAGTCTGAACGAATCAGGCCCAGGGCCTGTGGTGGTTACTCGTGCCCAACTGCTCGCAGCCTATGTTTCGGCCCATGTTGCATATCTGGCCAGAGCCTGCCACAGTTACATACGAAAACGGCAGCCTGGGCCTGGGCGCTCTCAACCAACTGGCGCTGCGCGACAGCCTGAATTTCCCCAGTTGTGTGGTGACCCCAAAGATGAACTGTAGGCCTTGGTTGAGCCGGCCATCACTTAGGGCAGCCGACTGTACTGAAAAATAGGGCCCTATAGGGCATGTCGAGGCCTTGAGCCTCACATTCCCTCCTCCATACTCCGACGGTCCTTTGAGAAGTCTCATTACTCAATCTGACGCTTTCCTTTCTGCAGTGACCTCTCGTAGTGGGAGACAGCCTGTGGAGCGGTCTGCATCAGTTCCTCCCTGGTAAACCATCTGTCCTCCTTAGGATCAATATGATGTCTGAACCGAACGCGATACGGCAGCTTCGGCTCAAGAGGACGTCCTTTGCCTGTTGGTCTTGGAACTAGCATTTCCCTGTGGTCCACGATGTCATCGATGTCGACCTCTCCATCCATGGTTGGGGGCAACGATGAGCGATGAGAGGGAAACTGGTCAGTTTCCTTGAAAGGTGCAAGTTTGGAGGCGTGAAAGATAGGGTAAGTGTGAAGATGACCAGGGATCCGGATTACATAAAATGGCCCATCCGGATCTCCCCCGACAACATCCATAACCTCCCATGGTCCAAAGTACTGTGGCATGAGCTTGCGAGATTTCCCGTGCTCCTGTCCCTGTTCTGAGGACTTCACCCAGACTTTGTCCCCTGCCTGAAATGTAGATGGGAGGCGGTGTTTGTTTTCGGACTCTATCATTGCTGCCTGTGCCTTATGCATCTATTCTACTGCCTGCTGTTTGTTCATAACGATAGGCATATTCAAGTGTGCCCGGTGCAGCAGTTGGCTGGTTGTCAGGTAGTCGAAAGTCTAGGGGCAGTCTAGGCTTGAAAGTCAGTAGCAGACTGTTAGGGCTTACCCCCAGTGGCGCTGTGCACAGCGCTGTTGTACAGGTTGGTGATGAGAGCAAGTTTTGCATCCCAGTCCATCTGATTGGGCTTAATGTAGTGCTGCAACAGGTGTTGTACAATGCGATTCAGCTGCTCTGCTTGGCCATTTGCCTCTGGGTGGTTCTCGGAAGTCGTCTGCAACTGTGTTCCCTGTTCTGGAGTTGCAGCCTTCCACAACTCACTGGTGAATCTGACATCCCTGTCGCTCACAATGGACTTTGGAAGCCCAAAGTCTCTGACCCAGTTCTCTTTGAACAACTTGATCACATACTCGGTCTTAGCTGTAGCAGGCATTGCAACTAATCTAGCATACTTACTAAACCTATCCACAATGACATAGATATATCTCATTCCACTCTTGCTGGTGACCAGCATGTCCATGAAATCCATAGACAGGTTCTCACCGGGCCTTTCCGGAATCGGAAGTGGCTTGAGAAGCCCAAGAGGGCCCTAGGTACGTGGCTTGTCTCTCTGACACACCTGACAAGTCTCCACGTACAACTTCGCATCTTTCATCATTTTGGGCCACCAGAACCGCTGCAACAGGTTTGCTGCAGTCTTCCTATACCCAAAATGTCCGGTGGCATCATAACATTCGCCTAAAAATAAAATACGCAAAGGCTCCCGATTTGGAACACACAAATGTTTATTCCCGACCTTCTCAAGGAACAACAGACCGTTAACCAACACAAAATCGCCAGCAGTTGCTTTGTCTTTTGCCTCGAGTGTGGGTATGATTTCGGCCATAAACGGATCCTCGCGATAGGCTTCCACCAAAGACTGAGTAACATCGTCCGCAAGCCCAAATTCAGTGACCAGGCCACCAAGGAAGTCTAGCCTACGTGACAGCGCATCAACAACCTGGTTGCACTTCTTCTTGATGTACTGGGGCTCAAAGTCATATTGCTCTATGACTTCGATCCATCGCTTCAAAGCATCTGAGAGTACTGGTTGAGTCTTCATCCACCTCAGGGTCTGGTGATCAGTCCTGACGTAGAAGAAGCAACCAAGGAGGTAGTGCCTTCAGTGAGTCAATGTTTTGTAAATCACGTAGAGTTCCTTTTCATAAGTGGACTTGGCTAGCTTTTGAGAGGGCATATTTTTGGACATGTACTCTACCGGCCTCAACTTTTTCCCCTCCTGCTGCGTAAGTATGGCACCAATGTCATATTGGCTGGCATCCGTGGTTACAACAAACGGCTTATCAGGATCAAGCAATTTCAAGACCTCATGGTGAGTGAGGGCATGTTTCAGATGTCTGAAAGCAGCCTCACACCTGTCTTTCCACTCCCATGGGGTGTCAAGGCATGTCAGATCCGTCAAAGGGGCGCCCACTATGCTATAGTTCTTGACAAAATTGCGGTAGTAGTCGGTCATCCCTAAGAAGGACCTCATCTCAGTCACATACTGAGGACGCGACCAGTCACGAATGTTGACCATCTTCTCGTCATCGGACTTCAATCCCTCTGCGGAAATCTCATGGCCCAGATAGAGGATCCGGGTACGGCCAAACTCGCATTTCTTCCCGTTGATCTTGAACTGGTGCTGTCGAAGGGGGTTAAGGACTTTATCTCAGTGACCAACGTGCTCCTCGACAGTCCTACTGAAGATAAAGTATGTCATCGAGGCACACAAAAACTTGTCAAAATAGTCATGAAAGATGCGGTTCATGGCGTGTTGAAAGGTGCCAGGAGCATTGCAAAAGTCGAAAGGCATCACCACAAACTCGTACAGATCGTACCTGGTATGAAATGCAGTTTTGTATTGATCCTCAGACCGTATTGCAATCTGATGGTACCCGGACTTTAGATCTATCTTACTGAAGTACCGACATCCTTGCACTTGGTCCAACAAACAATCGATGCGCGGTAGGGGTTCTGCATTCTTTGCAGTGATGGCATTGAGGCCCTTATAATCAATGCACATCGGTCACCCTTTTCTTTTGTACAAATAAGACTGGCGATCCGTAAGGGGAGACACTAGGCCGGATCCAACCCTTCTCTATGAGTTCCTTGAGCTGTTTGCGAAGCTCATCAAGCTCTGTTGGAGACATCCGATAGATCCTACCCTTCAGAATGTTAGACCCTGGGATAATCTCTATCGCGTGGACAACCTCCCTCTCAACAACCCCTTTCGGCTCTTCGAATAGATCATGGAATTTAGCGACTACTCCCTCTATCTTCGGCGGCATTTCATCGGCTCGCCTGCAACAGAGACATAAACTAAGTACATACCCTCCTCCGGATTTTTTTTATATAGTTGTAGAACGCGGCTGCACACATGCATCCGTAGGACTCGATCAGACTATTAGCCTTAAACTTACGTAATCTAGTGGTCCCCCCTCCAGGCAGTGTGTGTTTGACCACTTTTCGGTCCCAGTCAAACTGGGGCTGTGCAACCGAGAGGTAGTACAAACCTAACAAGGTATCCATAAGGAGATCATCGTTGACTAGGAACGAGACTCGATGTCTTAGTTCCCCTTCCGCGTACGGGAAAAGACACTCAATGTCTTTAAGGTAGTCATTGACTACCATGCGCTGTTTGTTGGCACAGGTCGACTCCACAGGTCGACTCAGGTGTTGCACTTGCGCCTGTAAGCACAGCCTCTCAACGCACCCATGACTAATGAAATTCCGTGTCGAGCAAGTGTCATAATAGACCCCAACCTCGCGGCCGCCGATGACTACCTCGCCGACGAACAACTCACCCTTAGGGGCTTTGGCCATGGCCATCCAAGAAGCTACCGAGTTCAATTTAGACCACTCCTCCCTAGCTCCTCTAAGGACTCAAACACATTCAGCGAACAGAGGATTGATGAGTCCGAATGTGTTTGTGAGACGACTACGGAGTCAGTAGGTTGGTCCATCTCTCAAGATGGTGAGGGTGTGTCCACCACCTCAACCCTAGCAGGAACAACTACTATTCCGACTGGCCCAACGTGTTTCCCGGAGCATTTCCAGAACTATTGGCAACATTGCTACCTACGGGAGCGAAGGATCCCAACGCCTGCCCCATTGTAGGTAGGGTCTTTTCCGTCACCTTCTTATTGTGGCCCCAAAACTAGTTATGGCCATATTGACCACAACGAATACAGGAATGTCTGGTGTACCGGTTTCTCCACACGTCCTCTGTGAGACCCGCTTTCTCCCATGGTGGAGCGTTGGGTTCAACTTGACCCCTAGACCGGGAGCCTCCACGACGTCTACTGGTTGCCTTGCCTTTTTGTACTGAGGCAGCGACTGCTCCACTCCTTGAAGCTTCTACGCTGCCTGCCTCTGAACCTACTCCTTCATTGAAGTCATCATCTAATTCGATGGTAGACCCATCGTTATCGACAAACATAATGCGACCCTTCGCCTTCCAGTTAGGAGGCAATGCTTTCTTCTTTCCGTCCGTTGTGGGTTGGTGCCCGTGCCCCATCTTTGCATCTAGGTTTGGGGCCTTCTTGCTAAACGAGGGGAATTTGTGTACATTGATGTTTGCCTCACCCGCTAACTGATTCCCAAGTGGCATAGGGAGACATCTTAGGTAAGTGGTTAGCAAGACCTGAGGGTCATAACGCACTCCAGTTACACAGATCAGATGCTCTACAGCGTCTGTGGCATCCCTCACTGACTTGAACGGTCTATTGCTCAAAGTCAGGATCGCGCAAGTGACCTTTTGGGCCTCCTGAGGATCATGCCACCTCTCTTCCACCAGCTTCAAGAAGTCTTCTAGTTTTTGGTTGATTGCCCAAGCACGGAAGTCATGCCCGTATCCCCGTAGTTGCACTAACCCGCTTAACCATCTTGTTGCACTCCCCTCATGATAAGAGGCAGCCACAAACACTTCCTCGTGTGGCAAGGTTAACTTGCACTTAATGTAGACTGACACTGACCTCAACCATGTGTCGAGGTCTTCGCCCCTCTTGTCCCCTGAAAAGGGTTTAGGTGAGGTGATGGTCGTCTTTGGAACCCGCTGGCCTTGTCCCGGTACTTGTCCCACTCCAGGCTGTGGACCCTGGGGCGCAGGCTGCTGCACCAACTGCTGTTGGGGTTGTGTGCCCAACTGTTGTGCTGGCTGCGAGACAACAGGCTGCCCAGTTACGACAGTCTGCAACGGAGGTTGGGTATACACTGTCTGTACAATAAATTGTACACTAGGACCTGCTGAGAACCCTCCTGTCAATGACATACCTAGGGAAGTGGCTTGGACCGATGTTGGAGATGCATATGGGGATACTCCAGTCACCGGTGGGACAAAAGGAGGAGGTTGTACCACATGCCAGGTACCAGGCCCTGATGGTGATGGTGCTGCCTGAGCTCGCCCGACCAGCACAGTTAGGCTCTGCTGGATGTCCTGTAAGAGAGTTGTCTGATGGTCCTGCATTTCCACTACATCTAGCAGGACTGCACTCAGGGTCCTCACATCATCATCCATGTTTGTCAGGTTCATCCCCTCTAAAAATCATTAACGTCCGCTTGTTTCCGTTGCATCCTTGATCTTCTTCTGATCATTCATTCTTTCTTTGCCTTTATCTCTCCTAAAGCCTGTTGTAATTGTGCCTCGCGAGCAGCTGCTCGCTGTATGACAACCTCCTCGGGGGTCAACACTAACGACTGGCTTGCCATAACACCAGTGGACTAACTCGGAGTCTGCGTGACCGTCGACCCTACAATCCCTGAACTACACGTCTGAGAGGTCTGCTGCGCAGCTGTAGCCATAGCTGCTGAAAAAGCGGCCTGGAATGCTATGCTTGCCTCTGCAGCCCTAGCTCTTCGCTACTGCTGTTGTCTCTCTCTGCGCTGGAACAGGATTCTGTCACCCTCGGGTCGTAATGCCACGTGGGCTATAGGGCGTCTTGCCGATCGCAAGATCCTATCGTCCTCTCTAGTGCCCTCCCTGTCACTCATAAGCTACAACATTGCGCACAAACTGCACTAGGTCACTCTTGATGCCTACCACAGCGTAGTACACAAACCGGTTTAAAATAAATAAAATAATTAGTCGGTGGCGGTGTCAGAGTCTACACATTTGGGTCCAACATGTAAGTTCAGATTCCTACAAACGAAACTATTTTACTTTGACTAGTCCACAAACAGAGAAGCAAATGAGTAGAAACTGTTTCTACCTATACTGTCTGTTAGATGTTAATGGTTGTACATCTAACTAATCAAAATAAAAATAGAATCATTTGTTGGGTCTGTTTGCAGAATGGTATTTGCCCGAACTTATCACCTGGAATCTACCCCTTCCTCAGTTCTTCTTCTAAGTCACTTGACGTCAGCGTTCTTGAGCAATCCAGATAGCGTGCGTGTCTAAAGGTGTGCACACGGCCCACCCCTGTGCCCTGAGTGTATGCTGAGCTGGTCAGCCCTGCACTATTTTTACCCTTGCGTGTTGTGATCCTTACACCGACCGATTGGCTGATCAAGAGGCATTTTAGGACGGCCCCCAAAGTCCTCAGGAATTATTTAACGTCGCAGACAGGCGACGATCACAACCAATGGAAGGTACCCCGCCGATGCTTATTTATAGACGCCCGGTACTCGTCTCCCCTGAAGGGATGGCCTGCCCCTCATCGCCCATCTATCAGTGCAGCAGGAAGACAAAGGACAAGCAACAAAGCATGCGTGCTCCACTCCCGGTGGGTTGGCATGGTGACCGTGACCCGGTGCTTCGTCCAGGGCCCTTCACATAGCTCTGCCCTCTCCTTCCAGATGCTCCACGTGAACAATGTTGACTCTCAAGGTTGAGCGCACTCGACTCCTCACATGAGAGGACTCTCAAGACATAACACACGTCCTCACGGTAAGAAGTGTCGAAGAGGGTAGATAAGGTTAGGTGCAACGTACCTCAAAATAGCTGCCCCCAACCACAAATATTCTCACCAGATGACCTGATGCCGACTGTGATGACCAATCGCTGCTTCGGCACAACCAGCATTACACCGCCGTTCCACCTCAGCGTCAATCGCACATCAGATAGTTCTCATCACAATGTGAACACCCAATAATCACCACTTAGTCTTCCTGGCGATACCCCTCTCTACCTGGGTCGCCTGCTTGCCTTCCCCCTCCTCACTAAACACTCTACGGCAGCTCACTCAACATACCGGATGCATGTACCGCATAGGCAGAAGACAAGCACCAGATTAGCGCACCGTACCACAACTCTGATACCAAATTGCAAGGAAAATGAGCGATTGCGAACTTCAAAAACTAAGCAGCATCGAACTTCAAAAACTAAGCAGCATCATACACATGAGACCAGATAGTCGTGACCTCGAACCAAAAGCATAATTGCATTACGAGACCCACCAAATAAGAGCACAACAAAAGCTCATAAGTGACAATGTTTGAATAGTCTCATCATCGTCAACAAAGAACCAATGTCGACATCCTATCTGGCGCTCTGCACCCAGACTACAAATGGCAGATCCTATCTAGCCTATCTACAATGCCGCTGGTGACGTCAACAACTCCCCGAAGTACGAGCAGATCTCGGCCAATGTCGTTTGCCTCAAGCACCAGGTATGTCTCTCGTATCACTTACAACCTCGATCCCCCACTCACAGATGCCACGTGCACCCAAGGACCACCGTACACCCCATCCAGCATACAGCAGCGCAGCAGCTCGGCCATGGTTGCCTGCTTATCCAGCTCGCCCGTGAGCGCATGAGCGCTGACCAGCGTTAGCGCAGCAGGGCTTGCGCAGCATGCAGCCAGTGCCCCAATGCCGAGTGCTGGGGCAGAAACTTTCCTAAATGGAAGTGACATGCCTGCTGCTTGCGGCCTATTGCATTGGGCCTCGGTCTAGAAGCTTCTGGTAGGCCTTGTGAGGCTGAGCTCCAGTCTGAACGAATCAGGCCCAGGGCCTGTGGTGGTTACTCGTGCCCAACTGCTCGCAGTCTGTGTTTCGGCCCATGTTGCGTATCTGGCCCAGGGCCTGCCTCAGTTACATATGGAAACGGCAGCCAGGGCCTGGACGCTCTCAACCAACTTGCGTTGCGCAACTGCCTGAATTTCCCCAGTTGCATGGTGCCAAAAAAGATGGACCTGTACGCCTTGGTCGAGCCTGCCTTCACTTAGGGCGGCCGACTGTACTGAAAAATAGGGCCCTGTAGAGCGTATCGAGGCCTTGAGTGTTATGAACTTGGTTGTCTGACGATTTTTACAGCCATTCACACACCGACAGTCTCGTACACGCCCATACATGCATAAGAGAAGGGGAAGAGGAGACAGAGTCCAACCGTACACAGATCAGAGTAAACAGCGAAAGTTCAGCCATGCACAGATGGGGAGAAGACACTGCATGTTTCTCACTCTCTGAGAAACTCCCAACAACCAATCACAAGAAGAAACCTGCGAGGATAACAATTGTAATTCACACTGATGAAGAGCCAATTAAAACCAGATATCGTTACAGAGTTTGTTCCAGTATCTCGCCACACTCAGAACCCCACACTCCACTCTCTACCCTACACCCAGTTAGTAGCGCACAACCGAAACAGCCTCCCGGAGGCCAGCGCCAACCACCCAGATGAAGAACAGATCCTGCGATGGAGTCTTCAGTATCGATGGACAACTCTGATGAAGAAACGGGCAGCTATGGCTGCTGCCACCCACAAACACTCAATGAAGAGCCTCAGCGTAGCCTGGCCAGACGCGGATACCCCCAGGGTAGATGCGCTGAGGGTGCCCCCAACTACGACAACCTTCAGAAGGGGCAGCTATGGCCGCCGTCCAAGGCAAGGGTCTCAAGATGCCGCCTGTAGACAATTGCCACCGCCAACTTGCTTGGCTTCTCCAACGCTGCTCCGCGAAAAATGAACCGCCAAAAGTCCCGAACAGTCCTACCTCCACCTACTTGTAGATTCTACACTCCCCTAGCCTAGGACCTACCGGTACCGTTTCACTTAGGGCCTGCTCGGCCTCTACGAAATCGGTCCTACTGCTGCACTTAGGGCTCAAGGCCACTTAGGGCTGGTAACTACTCAGTCGCTACTGCTATTAATTCATACTATTTTTAGAACAGCGGACGGTCCTCAGTGCGGCCAAAAAACACAGCAAACACAACAGTGCACTGTACGGCCTCGCAGTCAATCTCGGCAGTCAAAATCAGCAAGTCATTGCAGGCTTACCCCCTCGGGGAGCGAGAACCTCCGAGCTACGAATGCAGACGAGGTGAACGGCGAGGAAGGTTGCCCTTCTAAGCCGCTTCATATCGCAGAATAACTGACTTTGCTCTCTTGAGAAGTTCCCTTCTGTAGAACCATCGGTTCTCAGTAGGAGGATGGAAAGCGAACCTCGCAAGATACTGTCGATCGGGGTCTGTGCCCCACTCATCCTCAATCCATTCCACGTCATACCCCTTGCTAGGGATCGGTGGACCAAATTGAGGGGGCCGGTCTGGGAATGCATCAGTTGGGGTGAATGGAAGTAGCTTGGATGGATGGAAGACCAGATAGGTTCATTGATGCAGCGGGATGTCGATGACATAGGATGGACCAAATGGATCAGCGCCCACTATATCTAAGACCTGCCATGGACCCAAATAACGAGGCAACAACTTGGGGGAGATATCCTCCTCCCTCGACAACTCAGAACTGGTTACCCAGACATAATCACCGGTGCGGATGGGGGAAGGCCGCCTGTGGCGGTTAGCTTGTTCAATCATTGCCGTTTGGGCTTTGAGCAAATTCGCCCGTGCTCTTTCCACATCTATGCGGTAGCGTATGGTGAACTCTGCGGTGCCTGGTGTCAGATCTGACTTAGCCTTATCGATGATATCAACGAGAGGCTGTCGTGGTTCACGTCCCCAGTGTAACCGGTATGGACTGAACCCAGTCGAGGAATGGGCAGACATGTTATAAACAAGTTGTGCCCGAGCCAAGTGAAGATCCTCGTCCTGCTAATCTGGAGAGATGACAGGACGCAACAATTGGAATAAGACTTGGTTCATCACTTCAGCCTGACCATTGGCTTCAGGATGATGACCACAGGTCATGTCCAATCGTGACTGCAGGTAGTCCTTACTGTAGGACTGCCACTCATCACTGCAAAATCGAGGGTCTCTATCACTGACTATAGAAGTGGGCAGTCCATGGTGTGTGACCCACCTCTCTGAAAAGGCTGCTCTCACAGCCGGGACTCTAGCTACCTCTGACAAGTGGATGAACTCTGCATATTTGGAGAACCTGTCCACGCAGACCATGACCTGACGCATGCCACGAGGGGTGGTCTTGCCTAAATCTGTGAAATCAATCGACACAGATTCAGCAGGGCCATCAGGTATGGGTAAGGGTTTGAGTAATCCCAGAGGAGGCCTACGCTGGACCTTGTTCCTCTGACAAAACTCACAGGTTTTCACATAGCGCAGCATATCACTCCGCATCTCCTTTCAGAAGAAGCGCTGCAACAGGGCTGCATATGACTTTAAGAACCCAAAATGTCCACAGGCATCGTGACACTCTGACATCAGCAGTGTCCGGAGCCGCTGATCCTGGGGAATGCACAAACGCTCCTCACCTCTGCTGTAGGTATACAGCAAGTCTGAACTCAGGGCATAGCATGGTTCAGAATTGGGATCCGCTTGCAGATTCCTGACTATGGGTCCACAAGTCGGGTCTTGAGGCAGAAGACGAACAATGGTCTGACGAGTCTCCTCTCCAAAGGAGTGAGTAGAGGAGATCAATGTAAAAGAGTCAGGCCACGAGAGAGGGCATCTGCTACCTTATTGTAACAACCCTTCTTATGTTTCAGTTCAAAGTCAAACATGTATATGAACTGAATATATCGCGCCAACCTATCATTCAACTCTCCCTGGGACTTCATCCACTGTAAGGTGGAGTGATCTGAAGAGATCTTGAAGTGTCTTCCCATGAGAACGTGCTTCCAATATTTCAGGGCACAGACAAGAGCATACAACTCTTTCTCGTAGGTAGAGTCCTGAACCTTTTGAGTCTTGATCTTCTTACTCATGAACTCTACTGGCCGTAGACCATTCCCATCATCTTGCTGAAGAACTGCCCCAATGCCATTCGGACTGGCGTCAGTAGTCAGGATGAATGGCAAAGTGGAGAAGGCAACTTCAACACTGGTGCACGAGTCAAGGCCTTCTGGAGTCGTGTGAAGGCCAACTGATAGGGAAGGAACCAAAGAAAAAGAGTGTCTTTCTTTGTTAGGTTGGCCAGGGGTGCAGCCACGACAGAAAGTTCCTGACAAACGTTCTGTAGTATGAGGCTAGACCCATGAAGGACCTGACATCCCTCACTGTCTGTGGTTGTGGCCATTCCTCAATAGTAGCTATCTTGGCTGCTTCAGGAGCCAGGCCATCTCCAGTGATTACATGGCCCAGATAAATGACAGAGGGAACTCCAAAGGAGGACTTCTCTCTGTTAATCTTATACTGACTGTCACGTAATGACTGAAGGACTAGAGCCAGGTGCTTCGCATGTTCTCCGAAAGTTCGGCTGAATACCAGAATGTCATCCAGGTAGACAACCATGAACTCATCAAGGTAAGGCCTGAAGATGTGGTGCATCTCTGTCTGGAAGGTACCTGAGGCGTTGCAAAGTCCAAATGGCATGACCAGGAACTCGTAAGTACCATATCTGATCTTCAAGGCTGTCTTATAGACATCCTCCTCTGCCATCTCAATCTGGTGGTAGCCAGATTTGAGGTCGACTTTGCTGAACACTGTGCAGCCCTACACCATATCCAGAAGGTCATCGTCCTAGGAAGTGGCTTTGTACTCTTCCTAGTGATCTTGTTGAGATCCTTGTAGTCCCTTTCGAGACGAAGAGGACTGGTGTCCCAAATTCATAAGTGTTCGGTCGTATCCAGCCTTTGCTGGTCAGGGTCTCAAGCTGCTTTCTGAGCTCTTCAAGCTCAGCAGGGGACATCCTGTAGATGCGACCCTTAGGAGGGACCGCTCCAGGCGATAGCTCAATGTGATGCTTGGTTGGCCGGTTGGGTAACCCAAAGGGCTCCTGCATCAGATCAGTGTACTGGTTCACCACCTGCTGTATCTCAGGAGGACAGGAGACAGTAGGAGCGTCTGTCTGCTTGACCAGAGCCAATAACATGCGTTCATGGTCATACTGGCGCGAGAGAGCATAAAACTCCCTCGCTCTCAAACAGTAGCAACTAGTTTTAGGGTAGTGTTCAACAGCAATCATACATGGCTGATACACCCCCTGTCTGTTAGGCAGTTCAACCTTTGGGATCTGCCAGTCGATCCTTGGGTTGACGGTCTTTAGCCACTGCATAGAGAACACCAGGTCAAAGGGTAAAACAGAGAATATGTAGAAGTTCAGACTGTGTCTGACTTCTCCAGCACTGTTGAAGGTAACAGGGATACCCTTGATCTTCTCCCTGATAGTGAGAAGAGTGGAGTCACCTATTTTGACCAGCAAAGGTTGTTGGAGCTGCTGAACTTTCATACACAACACCGGGAGATATGAAGTTCCTGGTGGCTCCACAATCAAACAGCCCTTTGATACTGATGTGGTTGATCAGTGGCCCAAGTAGGATGAGATCGAACTTGCTTTTCTTTTGTCCTTCAGATGAAGGAAGAAAACAGCAAGTGACTGGAGCTCATCCTGCCCCGGGTCCTGATCCGGGTCAGGATCCTCATAGCAGAAGGATGTTGCCCGTGCAGTCCCCAGACTCTCACATACAGTCTCAACTGAAGCAGCTGCAGCTTCACCTACCTCAGCAGATGAAGGTGCAACACTGAGGGGAACTGCAGTCCCCAGAGTCTGCTTCAGTTTTTTGACTGACCTGGGCCTGGCATGTAAGGGCAGTCCTTTAGAAAGTGTTGTCCATCACATCTCAGGCAGACCCCTCTTTCCTTTCTTCTTCTCCACACTCCCTCCTGGATCTTGAGGTCATGTCAGGGGAGAGTGGAGGGATTGAGTGGGTCAGCTGGCATACGGACGTTTTTTGGCAGATTAGGGCACTGGGAGGAGGGAGGCCAACGTCCCTTGTCCTTCCCCTTTGCACTGGCGGAGGCTGTGATGGGGGAAAATCTTTTCTGTTGCTGCAGAACTCCCAGAACAGCCTGAGTCAGGGCCGCTGCAACATCTGTTTTAGCAGCTGATCCAGTCCCAACTGATGGTGTATCAGCCTGGGAGTCTGAATCAGAAGCTGATGCAGACCCTTCATGCGCAAAGGCTGCCTTTCCCTTTCTACCACCACGAGGGAAGACACTTTTCCTCCTGTCAGAGGAGGGGGCCTGAGCATGAAGTTTGGCTTCCATGTCTAGGGCTGCGCGACCAAAGGATCTCCAATCCTTATGCCCAACGCTGTATAATGCAACAGAAAAGTTCTTAGGGGTTGCCCTGCAGAAGTTTGTTAGTAGGTCATCTGCAGACATGACCAAACCTGGGGTGGAAGTTAACTGCTCGAACTCTGATAAAGCTAATATCCGTAATTATGGATCAATTATCCTTCTCACAGTGGTATATAAGCTGGCAGCAAAAACTTTAACAAACCGTATGAGCAAAGTCATTTATGATATTATTCACCTCACTCAAACTGGTTTTATAGAAGGAACAGGCTTTCCACCCCGGGCGCCCGGGGTAACCCACCGTGCCTGGAATGGCGCCGGGGGTGCCCGACCGGGCAACCCCCCCGAGCAGGCACCCGAGCGCCTATCGCACCAAGGCAGAAAAAACCTCCAATTTTTTTTCCGTGCTGCCACCCTATTCCGAACGTGCCAACGTCCATTTTGGCGGTCGGCACATTTTTTTTTAGGGGTCCAGTACGCCCTATTTTGTAGGTTTTTTTCTTTTTTTTTATTTTGGCCGTCGATCTTCAGCGATCGACGACGCGCACTGATCCAGGGTACAAAATTTAGTCCTGAGCTTCTCCTTCGTTTATTCTTCTTCTTCTTCTTTCTTCTGTTTTTTCTCTTTTTGTTTCTCTTCTTTTTCTTCTTCTTTTTCTTCGCCTCCCTCCACCTTTCTCTGATGTGGCGCTGCTCCCTCCCCGTGCCCCCTCCATCACCTCGCCACCCTCCTTCCTCCCTTCTCCCTCCTCCCTCACTCCTCTGACGTGGCGCCCTCTTTTCCTCCTCTGACGTGCCGCTTCTCCCTTCTCCCTCTGTCTTGGCACTCCTTCGTCCTCCCTCTGACGTGGCACTCCAGCACAGGTGGGACACAGCAGTTGATGCATCCCCCACCATGTAAATGGACAGTCCATAATCCAACCCCCTCCTGCACGCTCCCCCCCCCAGCACACATAATTCAACATGCATGAAAATAAAAAAAGAGGTCGGATTTGGGCCGTACTCCCAAGGCGCAGTGAGGTCCGACAGCAAAAAAAAAAAAAAAAAAAAA
>BFEA01000003.1:8619127-8635845 GCA_003427395.1 Chara braunii
GTCTCTTATACACATCTAGATGTGTATAAGAGACAGCCCAAGGCGCAGTGAGGTCCGAAGCAAAAAAAAAAAAAAAAAAAAAAAATCAATGTTTTTTTTAGCGTGCCCGAGGTACCTCGGGCGTGGTCCCTATCCGGGCGGGGTGCCCGGGGCGCCCGACCGGGCGCCCCGGGAAAGCTAGAGAAGGAAGGAATATTCAAGACAATATATTACTCGTAAATGAATTAATTAAACTCTCTAGGCAATCCAAACACAATGCGGCATTCATATTCATAGATTTTGAAAAGACCTACAATCATGTTGACTGGTTCTTTCTGGATAAATGCCTACAAAAGTTTAACTTTGGACACAACTTCAGGAAATGGATTGAGATCCTCTATTCAAACGCCACAACTAGAGTCATGATAAATGACAATTTGGCCCCCGCTATCGATTTGGAACGCTCAGTAAGACAGGGAGATCCAATTGCCCCCTTCTTTTTCGTCATCATAATGGAAGCACTAGCAACAAACTTGAGAAGAAAAAATAAGGACATTAAACGGATACAGGTAAGCTATATGCTAGAAGAAGCTATACCCATATGCTCCCTCTTTGCAGACGACCTCTCATTGATGATCGAGGCTTCCCATGAGAATTTACCAGAAATTAAAAGACTAATGGATAAATTTTGTTCCCTATCCGGCATGAGAATTAATTGGGGCACAAAGACACAAGGTTGGTGGATACATCATCAAGGGGTGAGACCTCCAGAACTCCCAAAGATTAACTGGGTGCAAACATCATCCCCAATTAGAGTGTTGGGGATCTCACTCTCTGCAGAAGGTAAACCAACAGGAAACAATGAAAGAATAAGTAAAGCAACTCTAGCCAAATTGGAATTATGGAAGGACAAACGGACCTCCATCATAGGGCGATCGCTGGTGATAAATAATGTCATTCTAGCCTCACTATGGTACAAATCTGCAATATGGGCACTGGACTCAAGCCTCTGCAAAGGCAAATCACAACCTACCTTTGGAGAGGTAACCACGATAACAAGAATGTAATAAGTAGAGTGGCTTGGCAAGCGGTGATTCAACCCAAAATAAAAGGTGGGCTAGGAATATTAGATCCCACCACGCAAACCATGACATTATCAATTCAATGGATTAAACGGTTGCTCTTCAACCCGGAGACCCCGTGGTTATCTCTAGCAAAAGAACAAATCTCGAGACTTGCCCCGGAAGTACCAAGCGGGACTGACCCACTGATATGACTAGAAAATCAATATTGGTCCATCCCTAGAGGCAAAGCGCAGCTACAGGGCCAGCCAGTGGAATCCCATCGCCAGACCACACGAACAGACATAAAAAAACGACCCTTTCTGGACAGACCTACTCAAGACTTGGCGCAAATTACCCCTACCGGATAAAATCCCCCCAACAAGATGGGAAGAAGTCTGTCAACAACCCCTTTTCAATAAAAGATGGATCACAGACTTACAAGGAAGAATATTTCACTGCATGGATTCCCCTTGGAAGGGATGGGTAAAGCATGGGGTACTAAGGATTGGAGACATATGGAACTTAGAAACATCGGACTGACATTCTCTTGTCGACCTATTGCCTAGCTTACGGTACTGCAGGGGAACAGTAGGTGCACTCGAAAATATTATTGAGGCCATTCCGATAGACTGGATGAGGATACTCAGGAAAGGCCCCAGCTAAAAGAGAGTGATTGGGTTGGAATCCAAGGGAACCCACAACAAATATGAAACATTGTAATGACAAATAGAAGAGGATCAGTCTTACTCTCATTATTCTTTATTAACTAGAGCAACAAGATAAAAGAAAGTCATACTAAAGAAACTAGATGGATACATGCTAATCAGGTATTCAGGATTAGAGTGTTGAAATACAAAGATCACTGGATTGCCTTCAAGCCAATGTGTGCAATTAATGAACTACCACTAGACCCAATTTATTGGTCATGGTCAGCCCCCATTAGGGGCCGAAAAAACTGTACTCGAAAATCCACTCCCTGTCGGTCAAATCAACCTACAGAATGCTGAGGCCCAGATTAGAGTTGAGAGAACGGGTAGAAGCCAGGTGGATGAAGCATCTGAATGTGAGTAGAGGAAACATTAAATATATCAAGTGGTTCAAAACTATTAAGACCAGACCGTCAAAAATCGCCTCATTACAATGGCAAATCGACCATCGGTACCTTACTACAAACGATTGGCTGATAGATAGAACCTCGCTAGAGAAAAAGGGACTTGCTTTACCTTGGTGTAAATTATGCTCCTCTTTGTTCCCATCCAGGAACATCCCAGAAACCATAGAACACATCTTTCTACAATGTCCGGGTGCGGTGTGGCTATGGCGCTGGTGGGATAGGATCTGGAGTACCCTTCATACCTCTCTGAAGTGGCCATGGGATTGAAGGGCTCTATTATGTGAGACCTGGACACCGGACCAGCAAGACGATTTTTCCAACAATTTATTTAAAACCAGTCGAAGGGTCATCCTCTAGGCCCTTTGAAATCGTCGCGGTACTTTTGAAATGGAAGTGTCAGGTTGGACGGCCCCGAATTTACTGAAGCAATCAAGCTGCAAATAAAGACATTTATCACAGTTCAATGGAATAAAGTAAAAGAAAAAATCCAATTACTATCGAACGAAAAAGAAATCCAGCAACAAATCCAACTATTCAGTGGTGCATGGCTAGGGGGGCCTCAAGGAGGAAAGATTGGAAGGATTAGTGAAAGTGGGGTCAGGGAAGTGTTCAAAGGAGGGCAGATGAAGGAAGTACAAAAGGACTACTGACTGGTTTTTCTGGATTGGATAAATGTTGATCCAACAATCCCCCTGCGCCCCTTATCAGAATTCCCAGACCCCTTTCCCCCCCCCCTCATTAGCTCTGGTCCCCATAAGTTGGTATGGTTGTGAATGATTTTGATCTGTGAATCAAAACAACAGGTCATGAGGTCAATGGGCAAAGAGACAGTGAAACAACACTATGAGGACAACTGAGGCAACATAATCAGCAGAGACACAAACCCATTCTTAGTACCAGGACTATCGAGAAAGTTGGCGCCACTCAATTGAGGGTGAAGAGGTACAAAGGAAGTCGTCCGGCTGTTGGGTTTGGAAGTACCAAAGGGTAGGAAAGGAAGAACCAATGTTTCAGCAGTAGATAGTTGACACCTGTACTCGGGCGAAGAGGTTCTTTTCCTTTCCTGAACAGCCTGCACAGTCAATCCTCTGGAGGCCAGAGTAATCAATGTTGGCAGGCATCTCAACTATCTTATTCATTCGTTTTGATTTGTTCTGCTCTCATGATTGTATATGGGACGCTGGACCCTCTTTCCAGCAAGTGATGCTCCCCACCAATAGATGGAGCCTCCCCCCCGGGTGCTAGTGGTGCCTGGTCTCAAGAACCAGCACCACTAGCACTGTAGGGGTGTGTGTGTTTAAAAAAAAAAATCCTTTATCAGTGTCTCTCACCACCCTCACTTGCATAAGCCCTCCCCATTGCTCGGTGGTGTCCAGGTCTTCAGTCCTGTCGATTTATGAGAACCTGGCCTCCAGGAGCTGGGATTGGTAGGCCTCAATGAGCACCGACCCTCCTCCATTTTATTAACTTTGTATATGAATTGAGGTCGGGTCTAGTCTGCGAACTTGGTCACCCAGTCATTTTGTTGGATTGTGGGACCCCTTTTGAGGGCAAGGCACCAGGACAGCGGGATGGCCTACCTTAACTGACAAGCATTGAGATCCACTGACTTGGCGTGTTTTAATCTGTGCTGCAGCTGATCGGTGGTGGCCCAGTTCGCTTTTATCGGGTCCCATACGTCCCCGATAGTGAAGACCCCTTTCTTTACCCAAGTGAGTCATGGCGAGTTCGAGGTGAGGGTGAAGGGATTGCCTGCTCCATCGAGGATATAAGGGTTACCGAATAACGACTGCCTCCATACGTTGTGCCATCTGTTTGGCGGCCGCTTCAACTTCGGGCCTCTTTTTCTCCATAGCTTGAGCATGTTGGGCCGCAGAGGATCGAGAGGAATATCCAGCCTGGTGGCTTGCGCCGGGGTGTTGGCTTGTGCCTGCTGTGGAGGGGCGGGTATCGACCAATGAGAGTTAGTGAGTCATCTAAACGGGTGCACCCAGGTGGATACAACCGTTTGTGGGGCCAGATTGATTATTTGCAGGCAGGCCAAGGGGTCCCACGAGATATCATTGCCTACGAGAAATCTGACAAGAATTCTGAAGATCAAGGCTTCACTTTCTCTTTCTGGGTCTAATATCCCTAGTCCCCCAGCGACTCGTGGTTGGGCGAGGATGTCCCAACTTTGTTCATGCAATTTTGATAATTTGCATTATTCTTCCACAGGTAGGTTATGAGTGTCCTTTTCAGTCTAGTATATTGTTGAGGTTTTGGCGGCCATACTGCCAGTTCGTACCAGATGGCCGTCAGTACTACATTGTTGATTGCCAAAGTGCGGCCTACTAAGGATGTATGTAATCCATCTCATTTGACTAGGTGATCAACTGCCATAATCACAAGTGTGTCACCATGATCCGATGGGGGCCCTACGACCGTCAGTCTCACCCCCAAGATTCTTATGGCCTCTTCCCGGGCGGCCCATGCGACACTCCGTTCAGGGGGGGGGGGGGGGGGGGGGGGGTGGAGCCGCCATCCTTATGTTTTTGACCCCCAATTAACTTTCATATCTGCGGTGAGCGAGAAAAGGTGTATTACTTGAGTCATGACCTGCAAACTGGTCGCATATGCCCCAATGAGCACAGTTAGGTCGTCTGCAAACAATGATGTGACCGGGATGAGATGCTATGGGAGATCTGAAATCGATATTTTACTGATGAGAGGATGTGCTCTGATCAGTGAGGCTAGGGCCTCCATGACGATCACGAAGAACAGAGGCGCTATGGGATCCCCTTGTCTGACGGATTTTTGGAGTTGGATTGGTGGTGACAAGTGTCCATTTAACATAATGTTTGTAAACGCAGCCCTATGAAGGAGCTGCACCCAACGGCAAAAGGTCGGACCGAAGTTCATTGTTCATGACAAGCACATATCCAAGAAGTCCCAGTCAACATGGTCATTAGCCTTTTCCAAATCGATGAACAACATCGCTGCTTGGACCTTGCACTGGCGGGCGTATTTGATAGTCTCGTTGGCGAGGAGAATGCTATCTTGGATATTTCGATTGGGCATGAACCCCGATTGATCCGGGTGAATCAACATGTTCATTAGTGGTAGCAGTCGGTTGGTGAGGGTCTTGGACACCAGCTTGTAAGGGACCGGGAGGAGAGTGATTGGTCTATAGTTTCTGATGTCCTCCTTGTCCCTTTCTTTATAAAGAAGTGTGGTGACGCCTTGCCCTATCATACCTCCGAACGATCCTTCCTTCTGCACGACTGCAACATAGTCCATTAGGTCGTCATGTAGGAGGTTCCAAAATTCCACCCATAATTCTTTGGGAAAAAAGTCTATCCCTGGGGTCTTCTCGTCTTCCATTCTTTGCAGGGCCTCCTAAATCTCCTGGGAGGACAAGGCCTTGTCTAGCTCTTCCTTCTGTGTGGAGGTGAGGCGCGAGTGCATGGCTAACAGTAGTGATTCTCTTGCCGACGAAACCTCATCTGGGTTCTTTTGAGGAGTTTAAGAAGTGAAGAGATTTTGGTAATACTGGGAGGCGTAGTCCGTTATGGTGTAGGCATTGGAACATTTTCATTCAACGGGTGTTTCAGCCTTAGAACTGTTGTTGCCCTAGATGTGGCCTTCGCCTTGTTGAAGAAAGTCTCGGTCGTTGTGCCATCTGTGTGTTCCTTCTTGATTCTGGCCTGAATTCTCCAGGCCTGGGCTTGTTGTTCTATATAGGCTTGGAGGTGGTCTCGAGCTTGTTGCATGCTTTCAAAGGTCGGGCGGTGCAGCGGATCCTCCATTAGCTGCTCGTCCGGGACTGTTGGTGTGTTGGATTGTTGAGACTGCTGAGACTGCTTGGGCTGCTTGGACCCCTATCTATGATAAGTATTGGAGTTCTCGGATTTATTTTGTGGGCTCAAGATGGGTTCCTCTCATGGCAACATGAGAGTTCAATCACTTTGCTATATGCTGGGAATGCCTTAAGATTAGTTGGAAGTTCCAAATTCATTGGTCAATCAACAGGCTCACCATAGTTTGATCGAAGAGGAGCCTCAGAGACTACAAGCGAAGCAACTTTTGTCGCCTCTTAGTGCTGCGCAAATGGCATGGCAAACGCTGTAGTGTAAGCTGGCAGGAAAGTTGAAGATATAGTCCATACCATGGATAAATTCATGGAGAAAGGCATCACATGTTCACAATTAATCACAAGCTAATAAATCTTGTACCAGCATACTGCCGTCTTCACCCGAATAGAACGCTTGGTCATTATCTCGCTGCACCTGGACTGAAAAGTGCCCCAAATACAGCTAGAATGACCAGGCATTATATTCGGGAGAAGACGGTAGGGCAATCCAAGAGGGACGATTCAGACCATATTCGATTCTTTCTACCTTACCCGTCAACGAAGTGTTACGTTGAAAGTCAATTCTTCGCTGCAATCTTTTTGTGTTGGAGCCTCTATGGAAAAGGGTGATACAACCTGTGGAATTTCGTCCAGCAGACACCTTTTTTGAAACTAAAAGTTAATTGTTTGAGTGACTTTCCTTTCCAGCAACTGTTTTTCATACAGTTTCGCTCTGCTGGGACTGCTGAGACTGCTGTGTCATTTGTGGATGTTGGGGCTGGTGAGACTGATCCTCTGTGTGAGGAAGGCATGCATTTCTTTCTGCGCTTTGTGACCCATGAAACTCTGCCAACAACCAAAGCTAAACGAGTGTCTTGCGGGGAAGGCGACACTTCTGCCTACTGGACCCCATGGGGGAAATGGTGGTATGGGCAAAATTTACGAGTGCCCCAACTTTGGTGGCAATTTTTAATTCTAATTCGGCGATGACAAATTCCGAAAACAAATGTTGCTGAGGTTACTCCACATCAGGGGTAAAAATCAAAAGATAAACAAAAGTGGTTTGGGCCATGAGAGAACATTTGCGCCAAACCGAATGCATATGTCAATCGAAGTCAGTGCGACCTGGTGGGAGCAATGTTTCAGGCTGGGTAGGCAGGCCGGGGGGCTCCCTTCGTAAAACAGGCTCGGGTGAACTGCTGGCTTAGCATGAACACCCTGTCAGTCGAGGGCTTGCTGTGCCGATCATTCCATTTCCATCGATGGGGAGCCGCACCCTGGAAACTGGGTCCAGTCTCCCATACATAATTGACTGATAAGTACAGTCAATAGGAGTTATTCCTGAGGATTCACGCCCATATTTTTGGTGTTCTCAAGCCACATTTTGCCCTCAAAATGACAAAATCGCAAAATCAGTGGCCAGATCTAGTCCTTGGAAAAGAAGTATTGGATCTCTGGCCACTGATTTTGCGATTTTGCGATTTTGCGATTTTGAGAGACTAGTGTGAGTATACTTTCATCCCAGAGGAACCTAGAGAAAATCAGCTGGCCGTTGTCAGAAAACCGTACGCACTGGAAATTTGTGGCCAGAAACCTTTCCGTAAACTTAAAGCATGGGCTGAGGAAGAGTGACCCCTACTTGATACTCTCATCCCAGAGGAACCTAGAGAAAATCAACTAACCGTTGTCAGAAAACCGCACACACTGGAAATCTGTGGCCAGATACCTTTTTGTAAAGCATGGGCTGAGAAAGAGTGTCCCCTACTTGACCTAAGCTTCCTCCATTCTGCAAGGGTCATCAGATTTCAAGTAGCCACCTTCAACCTGTTACCAATAACAGGAGTAGACAAGCACCACTCCCACCCCCTTTCCTCCTAAAAACAAACTTGTAGAGAAGTTCGTACTCTTCACAAATGGCTCGCCTACCCGACCTAAGAGAGGTACCTGGGGGGTAAACTAAATTAATTCTGAGCATCCCAACTCTGGAGATTTTTTTTTTTTTTTTTTTTTTTTTAAATTGTTGCTCACAGGACCAACCCCTACCTACCTCATATTTCTGCTTTCCTTAGCGTAACCTCTGCTTCCTCATCTCCGGGGCCACCTGTTTGGCCCTCTCGGGTGTACCAGACAGCGGTTGCAGACACCAGTGCTAGGCCATGACAAACCTCTCCCAGCCCTGGTTGAAGCACTATTGAGCGAGCCTTGTCGCATGGGCACTTCGGTCGCCAAGCATGATCGTTTGCTGTCCCTTTTTCCCTTCTTTTTTTTTTTTTTTTTTTTTTTTGTTTAATAGCCCTTGTGATATCCCTCTATCCTGGCGGTTCCTATGAGCACCAGCCCAGGTTTGGTCAGACAGCGAATATTCCTGAGAGCCTTTCCCTGGGCAGTGTCTAGTGGTTCTACCCTAACCAAGGTCTTACCTGAGACAGCCCTTCTGACCCAACCCGGGCGCCATGTTCCTCGCATAGCCTACTATTATTGCCGTACTAGGGGTTGTGTTATTGTTCATGCTGAGCGGGCAAGGTTATTGTTTCCATAACCCGCACCAGTTCGCCGCAGGGCCGATTCCTGCCAGGGAAGACCTCCGGCCCATCCCCCTTTGCACCCTCAGTTGGTTGTTATTAGTCATGAGTTATGATCCCAGGCCAGTCCGGAACCGAATGTTTCCACGGAGCCACCCTAGGCAATGTCTTACCTAGGTCAACTGTACACCTTTTTATTTTATTTTTTTTGCAAAATGGGCCCAGTGCCCAAGGCTGATATTATCCATGAGAAGGTTTGAGGCCGGGGTCCTCACAGTCTACCCAGAGTGAACACAAGACTTTGCTGAGAACCGGGCTCAGCGTCCCTTATCTGAAAATTAAGGAGAAGAACCCTGAGGATGATCATTGATCTGTGCAGGCTTTTCTAAGACAGGGAGAGAACCTCTTCGCCTTATCATCAGGCGCCAGGTCATTGCAGCTGAGCACTAGTTCCTTCCTCCCTCTTTGCAAACCAACTCTAGACCAGTCCGGGCGCCTATTGGGATGATGTTACAGTTGCCACTTTGGGCCAGTCTGGAACCGAATGTTTCCATGGAGCCACCATAGGCAGTGTCCCTAAGCCAACTCTAGACCAGCTTGTGTGCCACTCCAGGCTAGCCCGGAACCGAATGTTTCCTCGGAGCCACCCTAGGCACCGTTGTCGGTGCGAATACCCTTACAAGGGTATCCGCCCTGGTTTTTGCAAGTGACAGAAAATAGTTTTGGTTTAGAATTTAAGTATACCGTGCTAAGCGCGGCTGCATCTGTAATTGCGTTGACTGGGTGGTTGACCACAATAGCGAGTGCGTGGGCGCGCAGGTTTAAGGCGCGCGTGATTCTTTTCTGTTGTTGATCGTAAAGCCGGCCCGGACCTCGATCGTTTTGCTTGGTGATATTATTATTATTTATTTATTTTGATTAAGCAGGAATTAAAGATATTTTCTTTTGATTGGTACATTTGACCGAGTCGAGCGCGCGTGCGGAGAACGACCCCGACGACGGCATCGGCAATACGGGGGCGATTTCGCGCGGTGAGCGGGATGTCATAGGATGGCGCATGGGGCAATTATGGTATGGTGTAAGCAAGCCGGCACGGGCACTGGGAGCCGCGCAGCCGTTTTGTTGGCCCTGAGCGCCATGCGTTACCACTTTATCTAGAATTTCGAGCCTGCCGACACCAGGCTTGGGCTTAGCCTTATAGGTTATGGCATCGGAATACTACTACGGAGGTTCAAGGATCGAGGCTGGTGGGCGTCGGTGCGGGAACAGCGGAGCGGCGTGGAGGAAACCGAGGGGTTGAGGGCCTGGTGGGGCCATCCCCTTTTGGTTTTATTGGCAAGCGCGGCAATGGGTCCGACCTGCGGCACTGACGACATGCCAACAGCCCCGCTGTCCCCCGGTAATACTAGGATTATTTTTATCTTATTTTTCCCTTGTCGGTTTCTCTTTATCGCATCCCGTTCGGGGACGTGAGACGGCGGTAGGGTCGCGTGGAGTGTGTTGTATTTGCGGGGCGCCTGAAGTGCAATTACAAACTGTTTTTGAAGCTACGCTAAAGCCGCGCCCGATGTTGTTTTGCCTAAGCGCGGTGCCGTGGGTGTAGCAGGCACCCAAGAGCCTAGCTCAGTGAGTACGCCCCTGAACTGCTGAAGCGCAGACCAAGGCGAATCCGGTACGAATCCGGGCCGGATACGTGTACGGGGTGCCAAAGGAAAAAGGGTGGACGCCCGTTGGGAAAGCTGCGAGGCATTGCCCCGGCTAGGTCCTCGGGGCATTCTGGTGGAGGCTCGCAGCGATAATGACGTGCAAATCGTTCGTCGGACTTTGGGTATAGGGGCAAAGACTAATCGAACCGTCTAGTACCTGGTTTCCTCCGAAGGGCCTTAGGCCGTCTGGCTGTCGGGCAGGCGTTGGCCGGTGCAAAGTCCTTCAGGACATCTGTTAAAATTGGAACGCTACAGAGAAGATTAGCATGGTCCCCGTGCAAAGGACAGCCTGTATAAGAGGAGCATGACCGACGGCCGAAACCTGTTTGATCAGCATTCGGTAGTCGTCAGGCTGCGCTAGGCAAAGGCGGGGGAATGACGGGGAGCCAGAGTAGGTGGCAGCGCAGGCAGGGAGGGCGTTGTGACGGGAGTAACGACGAGTTGGGCGAACGAACGAAGCACTACGGACTGGTGAGGCACGGGGGTAGTACCTAGGGGCGAACCTGGACGTGATCCTGGGAGGTGCAAACGGAGCAAGAGAGGGCCGACGGACAGAGCGCTGCGGGGCCATGACGGGCGACAGCGAAGGCAACGGGCAGTAGTAGGAAAGAGATGGGTTACGGAGAGGCGCTGGGACGGACGCAGGTGCAGCGGGGAAGAGACTGAGCAGGAGGGAAGAAGTAAGGAAGGGAATGAATCCGGGCGCGTTTCTGCGCCAAATTCATTCAAAGAAAGGAAGCTATGGGGGAGCTAAGGCTGTGAAACTCACTTGATTCCCTACGGAATCGGGTGATGTAAAACTCTACGAGGGGGTTTTCGGCTCCGGCGAGTTCGAATATAAGGTCAGATTAGTAGAAGAGTTAGTAGATTAGGAGGTAGTTAGAAAATACTGTGCGCCGGGCTATGACGGAGGTGAAGGGAGAGGGAGTAAGGATCAGTTAGATCGGTCGTTTCTCGACCGTTTCCGACGAAAGAAGAAGCGAACTTGGGGTTTTAACAGTGGGCGACTCGATTTCTAAAGTTAGATTCGAAAGAAAGCTAGTAGATTGAGAGATTGGTGAGAAAAGGGGTGCGCTGAGATATGGCGGGAGAAGAAAAGGTGGGCGGTGAGGAATCGAGATTTCACTCGATTCTCGGTGGAATCGAGTGAAAGAGGATGGTAGGTCAGTGTTGTGAGACCAGGCGAAGTGAAGAGCGAGGTTAATTTCGGAGGAGAGTTAGTAGGACTGGAGTTTGGTAGAGGTAGTGCAACGTGAAGAGAAAGTAGTTAGTTTCTGCCTAAACAGGGAATGAATCTAGTGGCGCTTGCGGACAGATCCATTCGAGTTTTCTTCCTTCCTATCTCTTCGAAGTAACTAGTGTGTGGCCAGCTGCAAATCGGGAGACTTACCTGCGGGACCCCGCAGCTGTGCTGCCCATCCTAGTGGTGAGGGTACTAGGAGGGAAGTAGCTTGAAGGGTTAATGCACGTAGCCGACATCGGGCGGAAGATTCATTTGAGCCTCACCCAGTACTATTGCAGGGAGTGTGTGCGGCAGCTGGCGAAGCTAGCGCAGCAGGGCGAAGGAGGAAGGTGCCCCATTGATAACTGTTGCTCCTCGTCTTGTTACCACTGCTTCACAGAGTTATGGCCTCGGGGACCAGCCGACACAGGTTGGCATATTGCAGATATAACAACACGCGTGCAGGCACGGAGAGAGAAGGACGTTTGTTCACAGCCTGTCGAGCGGTACCACGCCGCTAGCAGCCGATGGAGAGGGCGGACTGTACATTGTCAATCGAATGAGCCTACCTGTTTGTCGAGAGCCGTGAGATATGCCACTGAAGATGAGGAGTGGACCTGCGGGTCGAAGTGGCCGATGTCGGTACTGCAGCTCCTCGTGATTCCGGCCTCCCCACTCCCATGGTTTAGCCTGTCTCAGTTTGACTGGAACTGGGTGGTAATGTGAGGAGCGCACCTAGTCTATGTAGTGGTCTGTATGACCGTGGTCTGCATGAGCTTGGTTGATGCTACCCGGCGCAGTGTGGCCATACTCGGGGTATTGAGTACTGAGGGCTGTGTGCTTATGTCCCAGATACAGTTCGTACCAGCTGGTTACTCCATCGGGGTTGCACCTCACTTTCAAGGGCGTCACTACTGTGTAATACGGTGTTGTTTTTAGAAACGGTGTTGCTGTGGCATACCTGGTTGGCAATCACCAAGGTTCACCGTTGGGGCACGACTTGAGTCGTGGCAAGCATGCTAACAAGTATGGTTGCGGCCAAAGCTACGTCGACCGGGTACTAAGGACGGAAGACTGGTTGTTGTTTACAATAAGCAAACGGACCGTCCCCATTGCAACCTGCAGTAAGTCTTGCGCACCAATGCTGACTGTTACGGTGCGGCGGAGTGCTGATATGGCCAGGGCGCTCAACACGCTGCTGTTGCGGTGAAGGGAAGCGAAGGTGTTGTTTGACACCATGCTTGAGTGTGAATGCTGCTGATCAACGGAAGATGGTTGTGAGGCATTGTTGAGATTAGTGATAGTTGCTGCTGAGGTGCTGTGTTGCCAGACACAATTGGGGTGGGGGCATTCTGCATTGCTGAGCATTTATGAGATTCGTCGTGATGGGAGGCTCGTTGTTGGGCAAGAGGGCTATTGCTGTGACTTGAAGGCTCATCAGAGTGTTGCTGTTCTGCGTCTGTCTGGGGTTTGACTATTCCGTTGCGATCCTTGGCTGCCATTGAGAGGCCCTCAGGCGCATGAAGATTACAAGGCCCTCTCTCGCGAGTCTGAGGGCACCCTTCTTGGATCTGAAAGTCTCACATTTTCCTCTTTCTATCTTTCTAAGTCTAAGTCTAGTCTGCTGGTTACGAGGGGAAGGCGGCAAGCGGGATTGCAACCCGTAGATCCGCATCAAGACTCTGTGGGGAGTCCACCCACCGATTGCGGGAGCTCTGCCGGAACCTAAGCGAGGTTCTGGAGGCAGGGAACCTTCAGGTAAATCATCTTTATCTGTATAACCCACTACTACCCATGTTTGCCTATCTCCCTGTAGTATGATTGCGGTATGCATGTGTTGTCTCTATGGTTTTTGTTTTCCCTTCAGGACTCAATCAGACTGAATGGAAGGAATGTGTGAAAGTGAAGTTTAAAGTTTCTCTTTTGTTTTGACTGAAAGCAGACTAAGGTATGAATTGGGGAAAGGTGGGAGGAAGACAGTTTTGCATGCGTTTGGAAGGGTCAACCAAAGTCTGAGCATTGTTTCTACTGTGAATGGCTCGGGGCTATGTTTATTTGGTTTTTTTCTGAAGGACCAGAGATTGTTTCTACAGTGAATGGCCTGGTCGCTATGTTTATTTAGTTGTTTTCTGGAGGACCAGGCATTTGTTTCTACTGTGAATGACCTGTTTACTCTAGTTAACTCTGAGGGTTTGCCTGATTGAAGGGGGTTAATTTCTTGTTTATTCTGAGGGAGGATTTTTGGTCTAAGGCTAAGCATTGTTTCCATGGTGAATGGTTTAGCGTGAAAACCACGCACATAAATTAAACTGAGTATAAAGGAAAATACTTTATGTATATTTGCATGTGAACTGACAGTTGGACATTGTTTCTATTGTGAATGGTCCAGCATTAAGCCTTATCATTAAGAAGAGAAAAGGGAAAATACAAATTATAAATGAAAATAGTTTGGGCAAGCTGAACATTGTTTCTACTGTGAAGGGTTCAGTCCCCTGCCCATATTTGCCTTTTCTTTTGAAAACAAAATCAGAGAAATACTAAACTTTGGATATTAAACAGCTCAGGGCGACTACGCATTGTTTTCATGGCGAATGACCTAGTCATATGCCCCAAAGAAGAGAGAAGTAGTTGTGCAACCTGTTTGTGTATATCTTAAAGGGAAGTTGGACATTGTTTCCATGGCGAATGGTCCAGCTCTATGTCTGATGTAAGAAGGAAATAAGGGTTCAATAACTTCAAAAGATTCACGAGCTATATATATGGAATGAACTTGGGATGGTGAGAGTACTGACATTCGTGGTTTGGTTTGCATGTGACTAGATGAGATGACTAGTTTGTTTGGATTTCATTTTTATAGGTAGTTGCTTTAGTTGCTCGCCACGTGCTAAAACCATAGGAGTTAGTGTCAATTTCCTGCATTTTCTGTAATAACTTTTTTTACTTAGGTCAATTCCTGCATTTTCTGAAATCTTTTCTTATACTTGGCTTTGTATAAATCTTGGCAAGTTACTTTTCCTACGGGAAGCGCTGCCGAAATTTCTACAAATCCAAGAAGTTAGTCAAATTTTGACTTGCCAGAGTTCAACTTGTCTTTTCCACACATCTGGCTTAGTTAAAATCTGGGAAGTCTCCTTTTCTAAAGGGAGCGCTGCCCAAAGTTTTGCTAATTCAGGGAGTTAGACAAAAATTGAACTTTGGGAAGCCAAAACTTACTTTCAAAATCTGAACTTAGCCTTGTATAAATTTTGGAATAACACTTTTCTAAAGGGAGTGCTGCCGAAATTTCTACAAAAATTAAGGAGTTAGTTAAATTCAGTCTAAAGTTGAGCTCGAGCTGTTGTTCGAGTTCATATCTGACTTAGTATAAATCTGGGAAGTCTCCCTTTCTAAAGGGAGTACTGCCCAAATTTCTACTAATTCAGAGAGTTGCATAAAATTTGACTTTCCAGAGTCAGAGATTATTTCTGCTTTTATATCCGACTTAGTATAAATCTGGGAAGTCTCCTTTTCTAAAGGAAGTGCTGCCCAAATTTCTACTAATCCAGAGAGTTAGACAAAATTTGACTTTCCAGGAGTTAGAGATTATTTCTGCTCTCATATYTGGGCTTATATAAATTTTGGAAAGACATTTTTCCTACGGGAAGTGCTGCCGAAATTTTTCTTAGTTTAGAGGAGATAGACTATATTTTGACAAGTGGCGATTCAGGCAACCCGCCCAGAATAGAGGAGATTCCGTAGTTGGTCTACCTTTAGCTTAAGCACTGACTTAAAGGTAGACTTAAGTTTAGCTTATAGAGAGATTTTGAGTGAGGATGTATTATGGAGTTATATTCTTCATACACTTATGATCTTAGCTTGGGGATTGGTCTGCCGTGTATTACAGGTCCTTTTGATCATTTGATACAAGTTCAGGGATAGATCCGGCTTGATCCCTTGAGGATCACTTTCTGTTATCACTAATAACAGGTTGGTTGTCGATTCGTCGGTCTACGACTCAATTTCAACTCTCCCTCCACACTCAACCTAAAAGGCTTTAGCCCTGGTGATTTTGTTGTTTTATTAAAGTTTCACCCGGACTTTTATTGAATGGCCATTTAACAAAGGTGCCGAGTATTTAATTAAGGTTGGTTGGACAGGAGGTTTGGGGCTTGCATGGCTAAAGCGAGGGGTATGAGTGTCGAGGGTTGTTGGGGTTGACTCCGTGTACTGTGTGGGCTGTTGATTTGGTTCGTTGATGTGATTGCAGGTATGTGCTGTGAATCAGATTATGGATTTGGTTGCCTACGATCACGTATATACGTATTACTGTGAGAAATCCCAGTGAGACCGCGAGAAGTGATCGTCACATACTTAACCCTAATATATGTATACATGGGTATACTTGGGATGAATGTTTGCATAGGGTTGAAGAGTCCCCATACTAAAATCCTACTAAGAAGCTGAGGCTAAGGGGCGTAGGGGAGGCCTCTCCTTCTATTTTTGTTCTTGCTTTTTGATGATTTTTCTTAGTCGGACGTTTGGTCCTGCGCCGGGATTCGAGGTCCTTGTCCAGGACACCCCAAGCCCTAGGCTCTGCAGGGGAGGCGTTTTCCCTCGCGCAGAGCCTATTTGATTTCCATACCGAGACACTCAGGCCGAGAGCCGGAGGTGCCGCAGCTGCTGCACGACTATTCCTTCAGCCATGCAATGTCGTGAAGGGTTAGGCCCTCACGGCACTTCGAGTCTGACACTTGAGTGTCATAAGCGGTACTCGGATCCACGAGGGACCGCTTGATTATGGGCACTACATAGTACGCCATCATTGCGACTGCTTGCATACGCTTGCATTGCGAGTCGATATGAGTAGGCCTTGCATCCGCGTGGTTTTATCTTAAGTCTCGCGCGCGACGTCTATTCGATTTCACGTCGGAAAGTTATGGGACGGCTATCGAGGGGCTAGGAGCGTTGTCGCGTTGTTTGTGTCGTGTCGTTTCGTACGTATGCGTGTGCATGTTTTATGTTTTTGTGTTCGTAAAGTGGTGTGCGCGTGGTGTGTGGGATGCGTCCTAGTCAACCGACGACGGGCCGCGCTTGGGACTTCAGGCCCCCAAGATGTCGGTTCGCGTACGGGTCCGACAGAGGCGTATTACCGCGCATACCCCCTATGCTACAGCGAACGAGAAACGCCCTCGGCTGGTCCACCTCTGTGATTGCAACTGATTAGCTTTCGTACTGTGGACTGGTAGCTCGGCGGGGATACGCCCACCGAAGGGAGGTGACAGCTCCCGTAAGGTGTAGGT